>JZLH01S0605370.1:2108-12301 GCA_001188425.1 Eucidaris tribuloides | reverse complement strand
ATCCGTTTAACACATTGAACATCAATCCATAATTAAAGTTATAAAAATATGATACTCTTTTTTGTACAATTTATAACATTGTTCGCAATTTAACATCTTCTTCTGTGGGTCTCCTAGTATTTTTTCATGATATTTTTGCTTATCGATATTTATAGTTATTTTGTTTTCACTTATTGCTTTGATATTGAGTCGTAAGAAAGAAATAAATTGATACCGAATGTGAACTACTTTGATGTCTGAATATACAGATAATGGACTTTTTTGACCAGTCAAGACATTGTCGGCAATTGCAAGCGTTAGGCATGTGGCTACTCATAAGAGTCGGACATTCGCTGGTCAATCGTTCGTTTGGTACGCTCGGCGTCCGTTTGATAGGACCTCAACACGCGCTGTAATTCGTCACATGGGACGCTAGATATACGGATCACCTTAGTTCCTCATTCGTTGCCACCATTCGTCTTTATACGCGTTTTAAGCCCGGAATTTGATACGTACGTTGAGGCGTGGTTTGGCTTTGCGCAAATTTGCGGACGAAAACATGTACGTTGGGCCACACGGTTGGCTTTAAACGCATCCATAGGTGTGACAGGGGCCTTTTGCCAGCGAACGGCGTGCTAAAAAAGCTACCCTTTTCCCAAAAGGACGTCGACGACGCCAGGCTGGAAAAAGGGGACCTTTTACGAACGCTTTTTCTGGACCGCGGGTGCGTAGCAGCGTGTGGAGAGCGACCCCCGGGTCCTTCATATGATCATTAAAAATAGTACAAAGAAATGGACATTATAATATTATTTGGTTCTTTACGCAAAAATAAACAAAATTTTGAGGCAGACTATAGTTGTTTAGTGTGTGTGGTCGAATGCCAGAGCTCGTTAGTTAATTACTTCCATTCACTTCACTATATACTAGCCACAAGTTTTGAAAAATAAAGTTGCCACATTCATTATTAATACTAATACCCTTTTGAATGTGTTTCTAAGTGTCTTGGATACAATCCAGATCGAGGAAAATTGGGGGTGCCACTTTCCGCGTAGACTTGTTGATGGCCGGGTGTCCCCCTCCACATCCGTGCCCCACCAGCACCAGGCTATGGGTTTCATTAGACTTAATTGATGTGAAATCAAATGCTATTTTAATGAAATTCGAGTTTTTGTATCAACTCAAAGAAAAAGAACTGGCCTTTTCAATAAAGTACCAAAATAAATGCTGTAAGAATATAAATCTTAATTTTGAAAATGCCATTGATACTTTTGATTTTTTTTTCAGAAAAAGTCACAGCACGAAGGCTATTGGGCAACAACTTTAACACATGGCCACATGTATATATATAGTATATACCTATATATATATATATATATATATATATAAGTATATTATTATATATACTAGTATATATATATATATAAGAGACACTTGAAGAAGAACACTATACTACTCCACACACGATTTGTCGTTGCTGCAAATCCACTTCTATTATTAGCTTCGGGCCACTGCCCTTCTTCAGATCTGTAATAGTGCATAAAATTATCTACTTCAATATATACTTTATAGAAATACAAGTGCAATACAAAATTTAGAAACGAGTATTAATAATATAATTTTTTAACATGTGAATAATATCTCTACTTCCGTATTAGGTAAGATATTAATTCACATGTTAAAAAATATATTATTAAGACTGTATCTAATTTTGCTTGTATGCCATCTGTATTCTATCTAAAGTATCATATTGAATTGTAGATTTTTAGTCATATTACAGATTTGAAGAAGGGGCAGTCTCTGAAGCTAATAAGAAGTGGATTGCCACTACGTTACAATCCGTGTGTTGGAGTAGTATATGTTTCTTCTCCAAGTTCCTCTCATTATTCATTCAATTGAACACAGCACGTCATGCTTATCAGTAGAGACCCACATGTTGACATTTATAGTCTTTTTTATATGCGGCGTTCACTCGTATGCCTGCGCTTTGCTGTCGTCGGATCCATGACGCGGCCTGTACGGCTGCTCCACTTACACCCATAACGAATCGTCCGCCGCCGCCACCTTAAGCGCACGACATAACCGGACACGCGATCAACATGGAGTCCAACGGCGAATCGACGCGTCACAGTTCGCCGACACAGAGCAATATAGCAGCACTCGTCCCCATATTGCTTTCTCAACATTTCAAGAATTCAGTCATCGGATACGCATATTCACCGAACCTCAACGCCCAATTCATATTGTCCTGGAGAGGCACCTAACTGAGAACAACTACGGCTACAAACCATCATGGCACATTTCTACGTCAGTACAAGATAACGACAATTGTATCTCGGGGACTACTCCTTAAGACACAATGCTTTCAGAGGCGAGACCAACCGACACGAATGGAATTCGAACACTCTCGATGCATCCAAACAATTTAGGAGACTAACTATCAACAGTGTCGACAACGAACTTGGGCTGTCGCTGTCTCATAGAGAACTATTCGAGTATAAAGATACACTCATATAAAAGCCTCCCACCCAGCATGTATCACCAGACGCATGGAACAGACTGATGAAAAACTGTGCTAAATTTGAAAAGAACTTGGGCGAACGTAAAACTTCGTAATTTAGAGAGACAAAGAACTAAACCTAGAGCGCTCAAATACGCAATGATTGACACAACATTGTGTTATACATCAGAACAAAATCTATGCTACCAGGTGATCACTAAGCGCACAACGGAAAGCGCAAAGAGATAAGCAATCTAGTCGCTAAAAGTAAAACAGGAGGGTTTACAAAACACAAATAGACGATAAACCAAACGTAGACATAAGAAACAGAATTCATCCAAATCAAATCGGAAATGTTAACTGATCACAAACCAGATTGTGAATCTTTCTAATATACAGCAATGTCCGAGGAGAAGAGAAAGGCCTACTGTCAAAAGGTCTGAAATTCTGGACCCAATCCCCCCAGACAGACGCAATCGAAGCCAAAATAAACGTGATTTTGATGAGCTTAAAAGAAAGATGGCAAAGCCGAGCATATTTTGCCAAACAGAAAACAGTATCCCACAGATGAAACCGCAACCCCCAGTACTAACACAAGCGGAGTCGCGACAATGGACATTATACCAAAGAAACCAAGAAACCTGGGCGCCCCCAATCCACCGACCCCACCTCAGTGTTTACTTTACAAAACATTCAAAACTAATACGAGCAAATGCATGCCACATACAACAACACTGCCACAGGGATAACTCACTCACAAGAAAGAAAGGCACTCAAAAACTGAAATCCATACCACACGCATTAGGAGTCATAATTCAAACGTGCGACAAAAGGCTGCAGCCACAGTTATCATGTCCACAGAAAAACTACAAAGCAGAAGCGAACAGACAACTTCCGTAGAATCAACGTAATAAGGCAAGCTTGAAAACAGATCCTCAACGACCTACTTCATAATACAAGTTTAAGAAACCGTAGATAAAATTAGATATATCACTAGTAAGTAAAAGGTCACTAGTCCCCAAAAACACCCATCATGCCCACACAATATATTCCTCCCAAAATCCACAATAAAGAACAACCGGCCCGCGCCTATAGTGGTCTGGATGCTCATGCCGCCACTGTAGATGATTTCCGGCGATTTTTAGATTTCCATGCTCACAGGCGCTATGGCGAAGCACTTCCTCCTTCCTCAAAGACACGACAGAACTTTCCTCAATCACATCGACAACGTAAACTCCCAACACTCGCCGCTACCTCAAGAACAACGTCTCGTCACTCTGAATTACAATCACTTTACACCAAACATTCCCCACAATGAGGGCTTAGCAGGCATGCAAAGAAGCCACTTCTCACACGTCAACAAGCCGGACGCACCAACACAATCAACTCGTGTACGACTTTTAGAACTAGTACTTACAAGGCTTAACAACTCCTCCAATTTAACGGAAAACACTACTCTCAAACATGAACGCACGGCAATGGGAACACCCGTAGCCCCACAATCGCACAATATCTCTTTATGGGCAAACTAGAAAAAACAATCATCTCATCAACAAAACCGTCAAACTGTCACATCAACATGGGAAGGTACAATTACACATATTATTTTCATTTGGACTGGATCTCCCCGTACACTCACTGCCATGCAAGAAAAATGAACACAATCCACCGCAAAAATAAGTTCACCTTTTGGATCATCACAACAAACAAACCCACTTCCTAGATGTCACTATTAACACATACAGAATTTCTCAGTTACATCACAGAACTCTACACTAAACAACAGACACACAACGCCATTCTCTCCCATCATCCTGCACCTCCTCCCTACACTTTCGCGCGTACGCGTTTACAGTCAAGCACTACGTGTTGAGGAGAAATGTTCGACTGAAGCATCAACTTGAACACCACTCACACAATACGCAAACACTTCCTCGCAACGCGTTACAAACACAGTGTCGTCACAGAACAAATCGAAAAAGGCAAAATCATTCCACGCCACAGAATTCTTAAAATACAAAACCAAAAGAGAAAATAATGATGCGCAGTGATAAAATTTCTTCCCCATCACGTAGCACACCGCCAGCCCACCGAAACATATTCTGCCACCATCTGTAAGAGTACTGATCTCTTGCAAGCATCAAGGCATGCACGAACCACATCTTTCCAAAGCACCCACTGGTAAGCATACCGTCGACCCGTCACGTGACACCAACCGTACTCGTAAGAGCCAAACACGCATCCCCACCTGAAAACAAAATGCCAACCTAACGGCTTTTTCAATGCAGCTTCGAAGAAATTAGTTATTTTTTTTTTTTTATGGTTTCTTTTTTTTTTTTATTTTTTTTTTCTTCATGAGCATATAACGAACAACTACTTTCAAAAGCCACATCATCCGGAAAACAGTAGCAACATCACCTCTCACATGGACTGAAAATTAACTTTGCGTTATTTATTTGCCTCACAGGTGCTCACAAGTGATTATGCCAATATCGTCGGAAAAACGGAAACTCCCTGTATACCGCCTCAACAACACACGTTCAAAATCAGAAATTACACAAACCCTCATCACAACAACACTTCCATACGCCATACATTCTTCAATCTCCCAACACTCCCAACCAGAATGCTGCGCATCACGGGCCCATGAGTTGTGGAGTGCAGGTCACGCAAAAACTATCCAAAAAAAATAATACATAGGGAGTTCATTTTGGATAAAAACAACTAAATAGCGCCTCCAACACAACGGAAATAAATGCGAAATGTTAATCTAGCAATCCCCGAATCCCTATCAAGTCTTAACCCCCTAGATTTTGTGTGTACCTCTGTTCCTCGGCTCGGTGGGCACGTGATGCGCGCCACCATGCACATCAATCACAGTTGAACGATCTCCCCCACTGCGACTCACAACCCTATATCACCCCGCACACACGCCACAAACAGATAGATCAACCATCACTAAACACATTCCACAAGACAGCTTCACGTAAGTAACTTTCACTCCGTAGTAGGTAGATATATTATTACAGATGTTTAAAAATATGATATTAAGACTGTTTCTAAATTATTTGTATGTCATCTTATTTCTATAAGTATATATTGAAGTAGATAATTTTTATGTTCATATTACAGATTCTGAAGAGGGCAGTGCCGAAGCTAATAAGAAGTGGATTGCCAGCAAGTACAATCGTGGTTGGATAGTATATATTTTCTTCTCAAGCTTGTCTCTTATTCATTCAATTGACACACACCCACGTGCATGTCTCATCAGTGAGACCCACATGTTGACATTTATATATATATATATATATATATATAATATAATATATATATATATATATTATAATATATTATAATATATATATATAATATATGAAGGCTCGGTTCGAAAGTACTACATCCAACATCCATATTTTCAATTTCTGAGAAAAACGCGATATTTTAATTGACATAGCTAGCAATGTCAGTTTGTAATAACATTTTTCCTGATTGTACTACTGTATGATACAAAAGTAACATCACTCTTTAAAAAAATCTAAGTCCACGGATTTATTCATAATAAATTAATCATTTTTTTGATTGGGTGGATGTAGTACTTTTTGGAACCGAAACTGGATGTAGTACTTTTTGGAACCGAAATTTCCCTATACTGTAAATTACAACGCATTAATTTGATCAAGTGGGGGCATCAAATGTCACATACACACGCACACATATCACACGCAGATCTACACAACACCCACAAAGACACACACACACACAGATACACACATACGCTCACACACACACACACACACACACACACACACACACACACACACATACACATGACACCGGGCATGACATACATGATCTCGCACATGCACAAACATTCAAATACACATACACAGGCATTTACGCATTCACACATACACACACGCTCGTGCGCACACACGCACTCAAACGCGCACACCAACACACCTAAGCACATACACACACACACACACACACACACACACACACACAAGTTCTGGACACACGCAAACCGTCGATTGTACAAATAGTATCAGTCACGCACACACGCATACACACACGCACGTTCACGCACACGAACACACACACACACGCACGCACACACTAAATCACCTACACACACACACTCATACACATGCACATACATACATACATACATACATACATACATACTCAACACAACTCACACCAGCTACACACGTGAAAACACATACATGGGACTACATGAAATCTGATTTACTCTCTCTACTGTTTTTTGTCGTTTCTCCTTTGTTTTTGTCCACTCCATTTCATTTTTGGTCCTTTTCGCAATAAAGCTAAAATCCAAGGTTAGAAGGTTGGTTGAACGTCAAGTCTTATTGCTCTCTGATTGGTCCTTTCCCAATAAACGTGGATGTAGTACCTTTTCGAACCGAACTATAATGGGTATAGTACCTTTTGGAAACGAACTGATTTTTAAATGTCATTTTTTACAACTTTGCAATTAGAAATTCAGCAAGTTGTTAGTAGTAGTGTATAGAGCTACTAAAAATGAGTACATTAATGCCAAAAAATCCATATTGACCAAAAATGGATGTAGTACCTTTTGGAAACGAGCTCTTCATATATACGTACCTTGTGTTTGGTGCTGCGTCAGCTACCGTCGGTTTCACGTCCTTGGTCTGGGGGGATCTTCAGGCTGACTCACTAACTGTTGTGTGGTGGTGCGGTGAATCAGCTGCTTGTCGCTTGGGTGGTTTCGGAGGTTGTGTCTAAGTGCAGACACCGGAACAGTCCACCAAGAAAGAAACCAACCAAGCCACAAGCAGCTGATTCACCGCACCACCACACAACAGTTAGTCAGTCATTCTGAAGATCGTCCTAGACCAAGGACGTGAAACCGCGGTAGCTGACGCAGCACCAAACACAAGGGACGTCTATTCGCTCTGCTACATACATGTAGCATCGAGCCCTTTTAGTCGATCCTCTACAAACTGTTCTCGCTGATATATAGATATATAGATATATATGTATATATGTATATATGTATATATGTATATATGTATATACACGTGTGTGTGTGTGTATGTTTGTGTGTGTGTGTGTGTGTGTGTGTGTGTGTGTGTGTGTGTGTGTGTGTGTGTGTGTGTGTGTGTGTGTGTGTGTGTGTGTGTGTGTAAATGAATATCACTTTAACTAAGATTTTTCAGCACTGTTTCGTAAGGGCAAAGATGAGTAGGTCGTCACTCTTCAGAAACTATATGCAGAATGAGTCAATCTTGGTTATTCACTTTCGTAAGAATAAACTTACTGGTGCTAATGGATAAGTGTGTTTTAGGAAGAAAAGATTTCTCACTTTGAGTTTTTGTTGTTGTTGTTTTTTTTTTGTTTCTGCGACAGAGTGTTGGGTTAATTTAACAATGCTCTATGGAGAATAGAATATGTTTCAAGTTATTCCGGGAACCAAACCCTGACTTTGCTTCATAAAAACTACCATTGAACTGATCTGACAACCTCGGTACCATTTTTCTTCAAAAAATATCTTCATCTACTACAGCATCATTGAATTAAGTCGCATGAAAGAAAAGATATACATTTTTTTTTTGCTTCGTTTGAATCCATGGGCGTAGGGTGGGGGGATTCACTGGGATAGAGGAGTTTCGCCGTTGGCAAGAAAACCGAAATTTGCACCACTTCTTCTGCTGTCAGCAGCTGATTAGTTCCACCTCCCCAAGATGTGCAATTCACCATGCCCAAACCAGCCTGCGCCCTTGGAATCACCCTATATACCTCACAGATTTTTGTAGCAGGTACATTTTGTTTCCTTATCTACAGCTTTCTATTCTTTCTTTTCTTAACACAAAATGGGATATTATACTCTTTGGTGAAAGCACGAACGTTTTCTCTCACCTGTAAAGGCCGTTGAGCAGGTTAACAATTTCCATAGGGGTGCTTTTAGCTGCGAGAGATGTGAACCCGACGATGTCACTAAAATATATGGTGACGTCATCGTAATGCTCGGCCGCTACCGACAATCCAAGCTTAAGTTGTTCTGCCACCGACTTGGGTAACATTTGATACAGTAGCTGATCTGCGCGTTTTTTCTCCACCGCCAATTCCTTTCGTTTTGTCGGCGAGTTCTTTGGCGTAGTTTCCGACAGTACTCAACAAGTTATTGGACTGGACCACAAACCATATCCCGAGTGAGAAACAAACCAGAGTTATGACCGATACAATGGTGGCGTAGATTAGGACGCTTAAAAGAGCACTATCCATGATGGCCTTTGTTATATCTTGTATGTCATCGGATATATTCGCTCGCACATCGGCTAGTCCATTTATCACTTTAGTGACGTTATTAAACCAGTCCAAGGCCAAGTCCGTGGCCGCCGCGGCACCATATTTGTCACAGGCATTATGGTTTTTTAAGATCTCGGCGCGCAAGACCTCCATAGAAGCGGGATTGACCGACAAATTGAACTCTTCGGTACCATAGTAGGCTAGACTGTGCTGCAGCATTATTTCTGCTTGTGAATGAACTTCCCTAAACCAGGCATTATCATCTAATGAGAGTTGACAAGACGCGAAGTAGGTGGCACCAAGTGCGCGCTCAATACCGTACAAATCTGCTGCGAATAGTAGAGTGCTTTTGCCACTAACAGAGACCACAAAACGCCGTCCGTGGAATGGATGGTGTATCTGATACCACTAAGCATGATGCCAAAGTTGATGTTGGTGTAAAAACTGATCGTATTGGAGACCGTCAGGGCATTGCCCACCGCATTGACTCGTTGTCGGTGGTGTTGTATGTCGTCGTGTAGATCTTCACTTGAGAAGTAAATACGGCCGCTGACGTTGATACCCTGTTCAGGCCACGCAGTAAATTTCTGTAACGCAACATCACTGCGATTTCTGCTCGCTTCCAACTGCTGATAAACGACGTCACTGCTACGGTTTCCGCTCAAGTATGTCGACCCCAGTCCTCTTTCGACCTGGAGGCTGATGACGGCATCACTGGACAGTTGATTGTCCCGCACGGCCTGGCCCGTCTGCCTGGCCGCGTTCCATTTCTCTCGACATTAGACGCCAGCGCAAAATCCGGATAAAATCAACAATGCGATCAAAGGCACTATGAGAACAACAAGGAGTTTGGTCATATCTTTCACTTTATTTCGAGAGGACGACATTCTTCAGGACTTGCCTCATCTTACGCCGCTCATTGTACGTTGACATCGAGGCCTGGATAGCGTCGCCTCACTTCCATTGAGACTTTATTCGAGTCGACATCGTGAACTTTATTTAACCGCATCATCCTGTCGGTATATCCTCAGGATCCTGCATGAAAAAAATATTAAACATATATAATTAATGTTGATACGGGCAAACGACTACCAGTATGAAAACCTGGAAGTTCTACTCCAATATTCAATAGACTTGATTTGAGCGTTTGAAGAATTTTAAAATTCAAATTGGATAAGAGGGTTTAGGGATTTAGGACACAAGTCTTGATTTAAACTTTAGTTTGTGTATAAGGTTTCGACTTATTGGTCGAACACTTTTTTTTTACCTCTCCCAAAACACGTCACTGCCGTTTAAAGTATGACCTCAATAGAAACTGAACCCATACAAAACTTCACAAAAAACTTGTCCGTCAGGGGCACAAATCCATTTTTTTAATATGGGGGACATCACATGCAGGAACCTGCCTGCCAATTTGTCTGGTTTT
>JZLH01S0605368.1:28689-40252 GCA_001188425.1 Eucidaris tribuloides | reverse complement strand
CCTACCGTCGGAGTGGCTCACATATGGGCATTTTTAAATCGCCGATAACTCACTAAAATTAACGGTGACCCCTACTTTTTATTGCTTATTCTGATAGCCTATGATGCGTAGATAAGGTTTCAGATATCACTTTCTATGACAAATTCTTCTGACGTCATCTATGACGTCACAAAGGAAAATTGTGTTTTGCGCATATCTCACGACTGGAGTAGAGTGTGATAACCAAACTTGGTACACAGTAACTTCAGGTCAAAGGTCATCACTGGTGCTCGTCATATGCGTGCGTGAGTCACGACGAACGCGTACGCGCACGCCGAAATATTACGTAATTTTTGACAGAGAAGTTGAGGTAAAAAGGGCAGCTTCAAACAAGTTATGATACGCCATATAGACTGTCACAATCTCTTAAGGTCTACTGATCGGAGCGAATACGCGGATCACCAATTCGTCTCAGTGACGAATTAGATCTAGTGTGATCCGCGTAACCGCGGATCACCATAGATTTCGTCTAGAATTTTTTTCTTTTCTTTATTTATTTATTTATTCGTGTTTCTTTCTGGTCATTCTTGTGCATCAGATATCTCAAGAACAACATCGTCAATCATCTTGTAACTTGGCATAGTTATGTCCCATGTCAATACCTACAGAATGTCCTCCTGACAATGTCCGTGACGTCATCAATGACGTCATAAGCCAAAAGCTAGTCCTAGCCTACATTTGCAATATCTCAAGCCGGCAGTGGAATAAAACAACGAAATTTGGCAGAAGTTAAGTTTACGTCAAGGGTCAACTTTTGGACCTAATCACGTCCGCGCGCGCGTCATGATGGGCTAGCACGGGCGCGTCAAAAATTTTAAATTTTTTAAAATGCTCCAAATGACTTCTTATTAACAGTAGCATACGTTTCAGGTCATTTGGAACATTTGGGGCGCGCGCGTACGCGCGCGTTTTTTTCCGCGCGCACCCCTTTCCTGACCGAATATCGTCGTTTTTTCGATGAATTTAGATTTCTGACTGAATTCTCCATCAATTAGAACCCTTTCCTGACCACTAGGACCCAAAATATCGCTTACAGGTCCAAAAAACGTAAATGCGCGCGCATTACGCACGTAGTGAATAATGGGCATTTTTAAATCACTCATAACTCTCCAGAATTAACGGTGACCCCTACTTTTTATTGCTTATTCTGATAGAGTATGATGCGTAGATAGCATTTCAGGTATCCCTTTCATGACAAATTGTTGTGACGTCATCTATGACGGCACAAAGAAAAATCGTATTTCGGACATATCTCATGACTGGAGTCGAGTAACATCACCAAATTTGGTACACAGTAGCTTCAGGTCAAAGGTCATCATGCATGCTTATCATATGCGTGCGGGCGTCACGACGAACGCGTACGCGTACGTTTAAGTATTAAGTCTTAAAATCAGCATTTTTCTCTAGAAAAACCATGAACGCCGTCATATATGGTATTGGCTCATTGCGTGTTAACCTTTTGAACACCTAGATAAGAGTTCAGCTGTACTGACCGTTGCAATGTTTAGAAATCTTGTGATGCGTTATCGTGTGGAACGTCACAAATAAAGCAATCTCTCAATGATTCGCGCGATCACTATCATGCATGGAGTGTGATTAAGATAGGAAGGTTGCGATATAACTCGGGTGGATGACATCTAGTAACGCTAGGGCCAAATCATCACTGGTGCTAAACACAAATCGTTACCGCGGTGCGTCGCAACCGATAAAACGACGTACACGTGGGCGGGGAGCGCACCGTCGATTTTCAACTAATTTTAATAGATCAATCCAAGGTCATGAGGGACCTTATTGTTATGAAAGCAAGTTATTAATTCATAAACATTGTCAATATTTCTTTAAAGTTTAAGGCTCGGAGCGGTTACTGCGGATCCGACAATTCGTCTAGTGACGAATTTTAAAATCTAGTTTGGAGCATTTGATATTTATTGAGTGATAAATCAAGGTTTTGACTGGAATAAAAAGAAAATATGTGGGTGTCGTGAGACGTCATCAGTGTCGTCAAACATAACAAATGAAAGCACAGGTTATTGATACAATTTACGTATAAATAAAAAAATACCAGTATACCGGGAATGGAACCCTGCGGAACCCCGCGTTTTAAGGTAAGGTAATTTGATGATTTTAAATTATAAAACTTGCATTATTTTATATTGAATGGATAATTATCAAACCACAAAAGTGCTTGGACTTCGACACCTCCATGCTATAATTTTGGAGTAAAACTTTGTGGTCGTAACCGTCTACGGTGTCGGAGGTCTTGCTCAAATCCATAAATTTCGGTCAGTTTGGTGTTTCTTTTGTGATCATAAAATGCGTTACTTTATCACGATGCGCAAGTGCTAAATCAGCAGGGTTTTTTTTCTTTCTTGAAATCCTTAATTAGGATTCACAAAATATCTTTGAAAAGGATTAAATATTATCATTATCCAATATTTCAAGAATTTTGGATATGCTTGGTTGGTACTATCATGGCACGACGATAGTTGTTGAATTTGGATGAATCATCATTTTTTTTATACATTACATACATGTATCAGTTTAACGATCTTTAAAAGAAGACACAATGGAAGGTAACAGAATGCAACTACAGCAGTTCGACTGGATGCAGCCGATAGGTGTGCCTTTGCACTTCCAGTCCAATTCAATTCAATTCAATTCAATTGAAATACATCAATAAAGTGATGGCCTAGTGGATAAAGCGTCTGCCTCCCGATCGGAAGGTCGCAGGGTTCGAGCTCCGGCCGGGTTATACAAATTATACCAAAGAATTTTGAAAATGGTATCCTCTGCTTTCTAGCCAGGCGCTCGGCATTCTAGAACAAGGAAGGGTAATGATAATAATTATGTCATTTATGTTATGCATATCAGACTGTCTATAGTCTATCAGACTGAAGTGGCTACCCTGGGGAAATAAGACGTTATTATTACTTTCATTTCATTATTATAGTCGTAGAAGTTGCCATGGTAATGAGCGGAAATGAGATGTATACAACGTCACGTGACCTTTGACCTTTCAACTCAGAAATCATCAGTTCTTCGGTGCTTTATTTTACACACATCATCCACGTCACATCAAAATCGAATAAGCTAAGTTTTCATGGTAAAGACACCATGAATGGGGTCTTGTGAGTTTTTCCTTTCAACTCCAGAGTCCAATCAGTTCACCAATGCCTAACAATACATTCTTCATCCAAGTTATATAAAAATCCGACCAGCCGTTATGGTAACGAGCCCAAATCAGACATGTTCTAGACCCTATGACCGTTCTTTCAACTCAAAGATTTAACCAGTACATTTTTGCTTGAAGTTCATAATACATAATTATTTGGTCCAAGTTATATCAAAATCCGATCAGCTGTTTTTGTTATTGCGGTAACAAAAACCTGTAACGGACGCACGCACGGACGGACAATCCCAAAATATGATGCCTCCGACCTTTGACCTACATATGTGACCTTTGACCCCACATAACTTTGAGGTCCCTGTTACGCATCTAACATCCAAGTTTGGTTACAAACGGGCTTGTGGTTAGAAAGATACTTAGTTTGTGCCCTTATGGGCCCTGGCCCCTGGGCCCCCGTGGGGTCCAGGTGTACATTTCAGGAATTATCTATCCTCTCCCCTTAAGGATTATTCCCACCAAGTTTGGTCTAAATCCAGTGATGTGCTTTAAAGAAAATGATGTGAATGGGAATTTTTCCCATAGGGCCCTCCCCCAAACCTATTGTCCCCCTCAGGGGCCAAAACGGGCCACCATGGAAATAGTCATGAGGACAACAATACATCACATATAGAGGTATCTATAGTATACACAAAGCGACTTAGCTAAACTGTTTCTGGATCTAGAGAAGAAGATGCTTGAAAAATACCTACTTTTAGCCCTTTAGGGTCCCGCCCCTGGGCCCCCCCCCCCGGGGGGGGGTCAGCAAAACAATTTGAGGACCCTTGAATCCCCACCCCCTGAAGATCATTCCTACCAAGTTTGGGTTAAATCCTATCATGCATTTTAAAGAAGATGAAAATGAGTAAAAGCTTACGCACGACGAACGACGGACAAAGTTTCTCCTGCTCTGTACTATCATGAAGAAGTAGAACTAGAAGGAATAGAAGAAGAAGAAGATGTAGTAGAAGAAGAAGAAGAACAAGAACAAGAAGAAGAAGAAGAAGAGGAGAAGAAGAAGAAGAAAAGAAAAGAAGAAGAAGAAGAAGAAGAAGAAGAAGAAGAAGAAGAAGAAGAAGAAGAAGAAGAAGGTGTTACATGTATTTACCGAGGGTAACCACTTCAGTTGCTTATTTCTTTTGATGTTTTCAATTTATCGTGCCTAACATTTTTTTTTGACATAATACGAAAACATTTCGAATATAACATACAAGTTTAATTCTACAAGGTTGGCAATATAATGTGACCAGGTACGGAATCACATGGTTTATTTTGGTCACGTTAGTTCACGTCTTTGTTTAATATTTCATATTTCTTGAACTTCCCGTAATGTATACTATGTAAATTATACTCATGCGTGTTTTATGTATGTATCCTCCATACTAAACTGAACTCAACCAACCATCCAGGTACTCTCTCCGCTCCGCACAAGGCATCATGCTAGTCCATCCATCTGCCAAGATGCTTTCTATGCTTGGTGAAAGATCGTTTTAACTGCTGCTCCCGAACTCCTTCGGTCTCTTCAAACAAGTCAAATCGCAACTGTTTAATTAAGACAGCACATTTGAACAAATATTTGGAAATGTGCTATCAAAATTATTATTATTATTATTATTATCATCATCATCATTATAATCATCATCATCATCATTATCATTAAACATAATTCCAAAAAATGCTTTTGTCCGAGTTTTGAGTTTCCATTGTGTATGCGAGACTGGTTTCTTTATTGCGAATACTATGGTCAATATTATCTCGGCGCGCAAACTATTCACCTGTAAGTGAATATGAATAATCAATACATAACATAAAAGCAAAAGGATTATACGATCACTCCCTGATGTCAGTTTTATATCTCTGTTAGAGATTTAATGGGGTTTTAATGTGACTGACACTCTATTATTCTTTGTCTGTAATGTCTTTTTATAGCTAAAAAAAAAAATAGTAAAGATAATTCAGTTCATTTCAACCGAGGTATATAGGGTTATATCTTCGTCCTTCACCGATCGATCTTTGATTTACGACTTTTATCGTGGCACGGAAGACCATTCAACTACAATCAAACCCCATCAATTTGTCAGTAGTTTCCATAAATCGTCGGTATTGAGCCAGAAGGGCGTTAACGCAATATACATTGTCAACCAAAAGGGCGTTAACGCCATTGACTTTGTACAGTGATAGCGCCCTTCTGGTTGTAAACAGGTTCTGCATTAACGCCCTTCTGGTTCTATACCGACGAAATATGATACCCGATATGAAATAGACATAATGTCATGCAAACTGAGAATATGTCGGCAACCGCAACAAAACAAAAACAAATTCAAACGAATTAAGTTTAAAAGCGAGAACTCGCGATCTCATACATGTAACAGTCATTTAAAACGATTTTCCACTCCACACCCACGATTGCGAAGTACTATTGTGCAATGGAACGATTCGAGTTATAACTGACAAAACAATATTTATAAACGAGATTTTTTTTTCTTTATCTGGTATAACCTATTTATGGTGACCTTTGTTACAGATGTAATCGGCCGAATGTTAATCCCATCACCATCACGAATACTCAGCGTGCATGCCGCGGCGGACTGACAAACGAGGTAAGGCCTCGACGGCATAAAATTTGATAAGAAAACACGGAGCAAAACGTCAAGCTATATATCGCATCGGCTAGTTTGCCAAAATAATCTCAAAACAAAATATGTTGTCGATCAGCGATTGTTATTATTGTGGGTATTATTGTTGGGTGAAACGAGGTTTATAGCAAAGGCACAGTATTATGAAAGGCATGAAGCGTTGACAGTGAGAAAGAGAGACAGGAAAAAAACCTCGAACCTGCCAAGAAATTGCCACTGGCCGAAATGTTTGCAGATTAACGAATCAGAGAGTGGTTTTCCTCTCCAGCACGATTCACATTCTCGATATCAAAGTTACCTAACTTCATCATAGGAAGATGTACACAGCAACTAACAGGAATAGGTTAAGAAAGATTTTGGGGTTACTGTCAATTCTTGCCAACCAATCAGATCGCACGTGCGCTGGCCTTGAGCTGACCTGATGTTACCGATGTATGACGCCCGACGCGTGTTAATCGCGCCGTTTATGCACTTTATGAATCAATAACCTATTCCTCTAGCTGTTTCGGCGTTTTTCTCCTCTTCCCCCTCTTCTTCTTCTTCTTCTTCTTCTTCTTCTTCTTCTTCTTCTTCTTCTTCTTCTTCTCCTCCTCCTCCTCCTTCTCCTTCTCCTTCTTCTCCCCCTCCTCCTCCTCCTCCTTCTCGTTCTACTTCTTCACGACAGTACAGAGTAAAAGAAACAAGATAATCAAAATGGTGTGCCACAGTTAAAGTTATTGTGACAGTGACGACCGATTTAGAGTTCATTTTATTTTCAAGGTAATATGCGATCTTTTGGCCGACACCCCACCGTGTAATACAACAGAGATGAAAACAAAATCTGGTACGTTGTCTGAACTGTGGTTCCGGATCGTTGAGGTGAAAAAGTCACGACATAGAAATTCTAACCTTGACCGAATTGCCGAGTGTGTATGACTGCGTGTGTGGTCTACAATTATTAAAATTACTCAAATTGTCTGATTATATCATTAGCTCAAGTTACAGTATTGTTTAAAAAAAAGATAAATTGTAATAACTGACGGAAACTGGACAGTTCGAAGTATTTTACGATGCATTCTTACTTGCACAAGATATAATTCGTATGTATCGCAGTTGTATTAAACTTATAACTTTGTTTCATATTTTTTCAAGTTTCAACACATAATTTCTACGGATCATGTACATTACTGCACGACGCTGCTCAGAGTCTTGAAAACCATATCATTTAGTTAAAAATTATTTTGTATGAGAACCAAGTCGCAACGTGATTCAATACACACGTTTTGTTCCACAGAAAATAACAGAATATTGTTCCACCAGTGAATGCGTTCTAACGTTTTGCAATAATATTTTAGGCCTTCAACTGTGCATGCTAGGAGCAAATTCTCCGAAAAGTAGAAGAAAAGTAGGATTCAATTCACCAAAATAGGAGGAAACAGGATATTTATAAATAGTGTTTGGAGTAGTAACACCGAAGAAAATGGAATGTATGCGGAAATCCACGTAAACGAATTTTCCTTCATGACGATGGTAGTTACAGTACTCTCAGCAACAACCTGTAAACTATACTCAACTCCAAACAAATATTAAACCCATCGCAAAGGTTTTGTTGACAAAAAGTAAAAAAAGGGGGTGATTTTTACACGAGGGAAAATAGGAATATTAGGATCTTTACAAAAAAAGTGGGAAAAAGTAGGAAAGGTACAAGCAGTTGAAGGCCTGTGATATACATGTAGTACTAATTTGTGTTTTCGGGAATTGTATGTAGTGAAATCAACCCTCACTCTCCATATTACATCTCACAACTCTGATATCGACATCACAGACTGAGTCACGCCCACTATCTTTCTGAAAACACGTACTAAAATTTTATTAGGCGACAGCCCCATTTGATGTCTTCCCAAACAGATTTCTTCGTGTCTCGTTTGATCACCTTTGATTTTCAAAGTCACCGACAGACTGACAACACTTATTACATTCCATCTTCAGCTTTCCACCTGTGCGACCCCTCCACTTTTTTTCGCGTGTGCACCATGCCAAGCACATGTATTAATATTCACGTTGAAACTCCCGTCCAAAGATGCAACTCGTAGGGGAAACCCCCTACCGGATACACGATTTTGGCCAACCGAAGGTTGTATGGGGATACCTAAGGGGAAAAACATGGGCGTAGCTACGAGGGGTACGCGGGGCACGTGCCCCCCCCCCCAGTGCCCCCACAAAAATTATGACGCGTGAAAAATTTTGGACCTGGATTTGAGGAAAGAATGTGTCCCCCCCCCCCCCCGAGCGAGTTTTTCGGCTACTGGCCGCAAATTTTGCACATGGGGGATTTGGAGAAAAAACTTTTTCGTCACTCCCCCCCCCCCTCTTCCTTCGGCGACTGGCGTGACCGGAAAAATTTTGAACCTAGGATTTGGTGCCCCCCTACAAAAGTCAAGCCCCCCCCCCCGTGCCCCCCTGCTGGAAAAATCCTAGCTACGCCACTGGGGGAAAGTAGAGGGTTTTGATGATTTGTAGGAGATGTAGGGGGGTTTGACAATTTTCAGCAATATTCTTAAATCCCCAAAGAATTTCAAATATCCGTCTGTTTTTTCCATCCCCGGCGAAGAAATCGTGATCAATCTATTGAATTCACCAAAGTTATTTTGTAGGGGAAAACATAGCTCCGTTGGGGAAACGTGGATTATTGTAGTGGAAAACAATCATAGTTTCGTAAGGGAAAATTGGGTTGAGGCGTAGGGGAAAAGTGGTGTCCGTAGGGGGAAAATACGCATGCGGCGTAGGGGGAAATTAAAATTTTGAGTGGCAGCCCGGCTTCCATCAGAGTTTTAAACAATAAGCTGGAAGGACATAACCTCGACGGAATACCAACTGCACAAACACATCAAGCCCCAAATTAAACTGTTAACAATCGCAATTACCCCACTTTTCGTCGCCGTGTCGGTACCAGCAAGCCAGCGCTATCCGAGCGGCGGCCCGACGCAGCGAGTCGTCAAATTCACTGTGACAACCGCGGCTACGGGGGATGCGTTCGTATCGCTTGCTACGTGAAGATATACCAGGTGGTACCTGGCCTTGGCGCGTTATTGAAAGTTAATGACATCATACCGAGAAACAAGACATGTTGATCCGCAGGTTTTCCAACTTCCTTTCCCACATTCTTTTAACCCCATTTCTGTCCTCTTTTTTCTGAAGCGATAATTACGCGATATTTTGGGATGAATTCTTCGGTTGACACCTTTTGTCTGCTCGGTTCTCTTGTCAGTAATGCGGAGTTCGTCTAGGGTTCACGCCGTGCCGACTTGAAATACAAGAGATCAGCGCAGTAGTAATTCCCTACACCTGTCGAGGGTCATACAAAGGAGATCTACGCTCAGGCGACATCGGTCGCCCAGCAGTTGATTTCCAACATTACGCTGTAGTCGTTATCGACTTCCACGACGAGATCATTGAAAAGAAAATGGGGCTATAACGTGACGTTTCGCTGGTTCAAAAATCCATGTATGGGCAATGTGAAGGAAGAAAAGTGATTTTTACCGTCATATAATAATCATATTTTATTTTGATTTAAACGTTATACATGTATACATCTTTTTAAACTATGTCAATATCTTGCAATAAAGTACAGAATGTTTAAGTTTTTTTCTTTAATGTATGCTTTTATGTTGTGAGTTCATACGATTTGGAACTTGTGTACAGATATTAATTTTCAATACAACTAAAAATAATCTAAGATACATAATTTTTGACATTCATATTCATGTTGCTGAATCATTTAAGTTGTAGTATTTGTGTCCCGTAGGACATCGTATGAAATATTCGCACAAGTTATACAATTTCCGTTTATGTATAATTTGCTATTATTTCCAATTACTTACGCCATTCTCAACTCAATCCTTGGCTGCTAAGTAACTACATGAACTGAAATGTAATATGTTTAACGTTTCGCACACGATCTTCATTACGCAATATGAAAGCCATAATTTCTTTTTTTTTTTTTTTTAATTATGTGTTTTATTGTTTTCACAATCAAATACAAAATCACAAACTTGACAAGTAATTGGCAGCCATTGAAAAGAAAAAGAAAAAAAATAGAAAAAATGTGACAAGAAAATTTCATACAATTACAAAATATAAGATTATGAAACACCATGATTAAATACTTTACAAGATTACACAGCTCCCTCGAAGTCCCCCACTCTCCCTTCACCCACGTCATGGCAATTCATTTACATTACTATTATTACTAATTACTATAACACCACATTCACTATTTATATTCATCTCTATTGCAATATTCATAAGAAAAGGAAAATCTGATTTGTTTTGAAAATGTATAGGTAATTAAACTGTGATGTAGCTAGTATACTGAAACATTAATTATTACACACGATTAGCAAGGGTGGGAGTGGGAGAGGTTATTGAATCTATATAAATTAGTACAAGGTATACGGATGGTTCTATGTGTTTATGGTACAATAAACTAACCATATAAATTTTACAAATCATTCAATAGGCGGATGGAGTATGGTACGCATCTATGCATATAAAAGTTTGTGTTGTGTATTCAATACACCATGGAACACTTAATGAAATAGAATGTCAAAGCCCTTTTCTACATCTATCTATCTATCTATCTATCTATCTATCTATCTATCTATCTATCTATCTATCTATCTATCTATCTACCTATCTACCTTTACAATGTATTTATCTATCTAGCCTATTTTCTCTCAACTGCTGAAGGAAGGCCTCCTCCTCAATTTTCCATTTCAATTTATCCTGTGCCATTCGTTTCCATGTCACGCTGTCATATTCTCTGGTATCATCCATCCACCTCCTACTTTGTCTGCCTCTTCTTATAGTGTTAGCTCTGGGGGTCCAGTCAGTTAGTTCATGTGTCCATCGATCGTCTTCCCTTCTGGTCAGATGACCAGCCGACCTCCACTTCTTCGATTTAATTTCCTGTACTATGTCCCTCACTTCCGTTTTTCTTCTCAAATCCTGGTTGCTAACTTTGTCCCTCTTTGTAACCCCATAGCCCTTTCGGTTACTCTAAGCTCTCTCCCCGGTCTCTTAGTTGTGGTCCATGTTTCTGCTCCATAAGAGAGCACAGGTATGATGCACCGTGTGTTTATTGAGAGTAAGAGGGAGCTCCTCATTACGAAAGATGAATTTGAGCTCGCCGAATTTTGCCCAAGCCAACTGGATCCTTCTATTCACTTCCCCTGCTGTTTCATTTCCTATGGTCTTCCCCTGAACCGTGATCAACCAATTTAAATAAACCTTTATAGAGTTTGCCTTAATAATAAATTACTTTAACAATTTTGATTATATTTATATATGTTGACATACATATTTTGTCACTATTACAATTTTGACAAATAGGTCGATTATACCTTGTACAATAATATACGTATAATAGTTTTATCTATATCTGTGCTAGTCCTATCACTTACATGCAAGTTTAATTTAAACAATTCCATCGACTTATTATAACAGCTATATACCAGATGGTCGAACAATCGAACTGCTGAAAAGACAAACGGGAATAAATGTTGATTTTACGAATATATTTTTGATTTTACGAATATGTTTTTGATTTCACGAATATGTTTTTGTTTTTACGAATATGTTTTTGTTTTGAATAAGTCTTGTGGCGCTCCATCGATATGTTGATATTTGCGTCCACACGTCAGGATCGTCATAGTCTTCTTGATATGCACTCCCCGAGATGGTCCGA
>JZLH01S0605358.1:7871-20709 GCA_001188425.1 Eucidaris tribuloides | reverse complement strand
GTGTGTGTGTGTGTGTGTGTGTGTGTGTGTGTGTGTGTGTGTGTGTGTTTGGGGGGGGGGGGGGTTGCCTGATACAGGCACTTAGGTTGACGCCGACTTTTGTATTTAAATGCATTTCATGATATGTCAATATTACATTTCGCATAGTATTATTGGTTATACAATTCAAATGGTGATAATGATTCGGATTACGAAATTAGTACTTTACACATAACACGTGTAGGAAGGCAAGTCATTTGAAAGTACATTCAACTTCATGTTATATATTTGAAACCTTCGTTATAAACAATATTTTTTGATAATAACAGACTCCATGTAATACAAGAACCTGAGCGATAGAAGGTTTGATACAAGTCTACTTTTGAATAAATGAACCAAAAATGAATAAACATATACAGCAGGAATAATACCATCAAAATACACGATAAATGGATGAAGGTGGTGTTGATTTCATTTATTGTTCACTTCCATTATAACTAGAAACAAATGGTATATTACTGTTTCACAAATAATACTGGACAGATATAAGAGCAAATATACATGTACAAAAATACACGTAAACTATACTGAGACAATTACGAAAGTATATGATTTATATTTTTTCATTTCCATCGTAGGTATAAACAAATACAAATATTAGTACATCAACATAAATATTAACATAATATAATCACGTGTACACTATTTGTACGTAAAAACAATCAAACTGTAGTTAAATAAAGGAAACGAGACTTATGTACCTGGACACTTCTTATACATATAACAACTATAACAAAATCGAATTGAACCAACAAATTAAATAAACATAAAGGGAATCATATGGAGGGTCTTCTGAAAGGTATGCGTCAGAAAAAAAATGTTCGACATTTGCTTCGGCGACGATTGCTCCGACGATTATTTCATGCACTAACCCTAACCCTATATTCTGAACTGCATGGGAACCCAATGGCAACCCTGTACCCTAACTCTGGATCTTCTGAGATATTGTCACCGCGGAGCAACTGTTAAATGCTAAAGCTAAAATATCTTACACAGTTCTCACACCTGCACTAGCTTCAGCTATCAACGTTTTCTTTGTTTTCTTTCTTCCATTCTTTTTTTTTTTCATTTGTTACTAGTATTTACTGCATGTGTTAAATATAAACACTCATATTATAGTCCTGGACAAAAGTTTGGAATGTGGTTGTTTCTTTGCATAGAGTTGTTTTAAAGTGCAGATTTCTTACAAATGATGATTAATTACCCATGCAGAACATGTTGTTAATAACATGAGCTTCACTCAGGGGCGGTGCCAGGGTAAAATTTTAGGAGGGGCGAAATCCGTCAGGGGGAAATTTTGCCTGCCGAACAATTTTTTTTTACTAGCCAAAATGCGAGCCCAACAGCGTCTGACAAGCGGGGGCAGGGGGATGACGACGACAAAAAGCAATTTTTTTGGCCGCCAATTTTTTTACTAGCAAAATCAACAAAAATAGGAGGGGACAATATTTTCGAAAAACAGTAAAATTCCAATCATTCTAATAATGAAATAGGGGGTGGCCGCCCACTCCCTCGACCCCCCCTCCCTGACACCCACCCACCCCCCCCTGTGGCGCCGCCCCTGTCTCTCCTTCAGGACAAGAAACCTTTTCCTGATATGATTGAAAACTGCATTTGGTAGAAAAATATATTCCAAACTTTTGTCCAGTCGACTGTATTTTGCTCCTCTAGTCGAAGCCGCCAGTGCTGCTGCAGTTGTTGTTGTCGTTGTTACGGTTTATGTCGCGTGTATTTATGGAAATTATGGATGAATATTTACGTCAAAACTTTTCGAATATCTAAGTATCATGGTATTAATCATAACTTGGAAGATATAATTAATTAAGCATATAAATGACCAGGTAAATCACGATGCTCACAAACGGCCTCCGCATTGGCGGGCGCATTGGCAACTCATATCAACCCGGCTCAGTCCATCAAGCATGACTTCTCATTCAATTAGCGACACAGGCTAACATTGTGGAGCTTCAAATTAAAAAAATTGTCAAACTTTGCTGTCTGAGCAACATAGTGTTTGAATGGACAAATTAACACCCAAAATACAAAAGGTTGGAAATGTATGCTGCCACTGGCAAGATATAAATTAATAAATAATTAATACTCGGACCAAGTACAAATAGCCTATACATCTACACACAGTAAGTGTAAGGGAGGAAATGGGCAGGTGAATCCGGTCAACTTAAGATTTTCACTTTTTAAAGCACTAAACCATCATAAATACAATTTTTTTCAGGGCTTCGAACATTCTTAAACCTTATCAAAGACACCTGGAGCAAGGAGGATTACGTAGCTCACATTTCTTAAACTGTGGTCAATGTTAGCATGTGGCTGTGGATTTACGCCGCTGCTTATCTCAGTGGTGTCCTGTATTTTTCAACTTCAAACTATTTTGATACTATAGAGTTATGTTTTTGTGTAAGTAACACATATGATTTTTTTCAGAATACGATATATATTGTGTCTTCGTATATCTCATTAAGGTTTGTATCGCATTATGTATTGTTGTTTGAATTGAATTACTGTGTATATTTGTATTTTCAAAAATGCTAAAAGAATTATTGAAACCGAACCAAACCAAACCACTTTGGAAATATGGTTAAAGGCAAGGTTCACCCTGACGTCAAGTTGGTTTTAATACAAGCACAAAAATGAGAGAAACATATTAATGAAGGTTTGACGAAAATCCATCAAAGAATAACAAAGTTATGGAATTTTAAAGCTTTAAATTTGACATGCGAGCAGCTCCCCATACATATCATGTGATATATATGTATATTCCATAAAGTGCCGTTTTGTCAGAAATTTGAAACTGATTTTACCTGTGCATTCAATATATTACCAAAAATATTATTTCATACAGACTTCTATGAAAAAACACCAATTCAATTATCAGAATCATTAACAATTGACAATTTATGAAATTTATATATGGTCAGCTGCTCACATGCACGTTACAAAATTAAAACTTTGAAACTTCATAACTCTGTTATTCTTTGGTGGATTTTTGCTAAACATTCATTAATATGTTTCTCTCATTTTTCTGCTTTTATTAAAACCAACTTAAAGGTATTGGCTAACATTTACCACAGTTAAAAAAATCTGAGCCGCATGATTCCCCATGCTACCAGTGTCTTTGATGAGGTCTAAAAATGAAGCCCTGAAAAAATTGTATTTCAAAATGATTATTTAGTGCCCATTTTCTCCCATAGACTTACTGTGTGTACACCTAGGTTAATAAAACTCGCCCCGAGTTTTATTGTTTATTCATGTATAACTTGCCATTGGCAGTGTAACTTTCCAAACTTTTGTATTCTAGGGTGTTTATTTGTCCATTTGAATACTACTATGTTGCTCAGATATCAAAGTTTGACAATTTTTTTAAATTGAAGCTCCACAATGTTAGCCTATCACTTTAACGTCAGGGTGAACTTTGCCTTTAAGTCACTTTTGTTACTTCGCAATATCTATTTTCTTTTCGTACATCCTCGTATTCCCCTAATCACACCTCGTGTGGTATGAACCCGGGGGTATGAACCATTAAAAAGTAATAGAAACACCGCAGTATGTAGTTTGCGGTCCTTTCTTCTTACTGCCTGATAATTTTAAATGTCATATCGGGTGTCAGATGTCGTAAAATTTGATACCTTGTTGTTGTTTTTTTAATTATTATTCATGTTGAACATGTTGAAATTGTAATGTCGTGGGTGAGCCCAAATTACCTGTGAGTGTCTAAATTAATTCTGCGTACATGTAACTGGAAGGAGGTCCAATACACGTAACGTTAGTTTCTTAGAGCCGCAGATGAAAAAAAGAAACATGGTTTAAGGATTGTAAACAAGAAAATAAAAATGACGAAGCAAAAAAAAAAAAAAAATGGGTAAAAATAAAAAGTAAATAAAAACACACTGACAAGATGACATAGTCTATTTCCTCACCGGAATGCTATCAAAACATACAAGATTATTTTGACAGACGTATGTACATGTGTGTATGTATGAGTGTGTGTGTTCGTGCGTGCGTGTGTATCTGTGTCATGGTGTGTGTGTGTGTGTGTGTGTGTGTGTGTGTGTGTGTGTGTGTGTGTGTGTGTGTGTGTGTGTGTGTGTGTGTGTGTGTGTGTGTGTGTGTGTGTGTGTGTGTGTGTGTGTGTGTGTGTGTGTGTGTGTGTGACGTAATGATGGTATTTGGGCCTGGCTTTTTCTGGAATGTGACCAAAGAAGATATGCCGTACTCGTGTATTGTGTAATCGAGTGAAATATTGGAGACGTCATTTACGTGGAAATACGTATGACAACTAATCCTTCACAGGAATATGCAGATACACTTCCCCAAATTGCCACAAATCTTTTATTCCCGTATATTTCCCAGCTTTGGTAGTGGTAGAAACAGATAAAGATAGAACCACGAGAAGTTAAGTTGTAATTCGATACGCTTGATTAGAGAAAAAAAACCAACGAGAAAATGATTAGCGCAAAAATGAATAAATAATGTTATTTTTGTCATATCTGATACAGGCGTAATAGGCCTTATATCTTCAAAGCCTTTGATGTTGCATGCGGTAATTCAAATCTATTTGTTTTTATTCCTAGGAATGGTTTGAGACTTTGTGTAATAAAACGTTTGTCTTCAACTTGTTTTTTCACCCGGTCTGAGCAATACAAAATAGCTAAATGTCATTATTTTAAGGCCAAGGGTACTAGTTTTCGTGTAAAAATACATAATCTTATCATGTACTTAGCCAAAGGGGGGCCGGGGGGCGGGGGCAATTGCCGCCCACCGCCCCCCAAATAACCATTTTCCCCAATTTTGTCGGTACAT
Source organism: Eucidaris tribuloides (assembly GCA_001188425.1). Lineage (NCBI taxonomy): Eukaryota > Metazoa > Echinodermata > Echinoidea > Cidaroida > Cidaridae > Eucidaris > Eucidaris tribuloides. The sequence continues at coordinate 15,852 of JZLH01S0605358.1, read as the reverse complement.
TTGAAATTTGTGTCGCGTAACACTTTATTAAGGCGGTAACCGGCATAACATCTTATACTCGACAAAAGTCTCAAATAGCCGAAGACGAATATCAAGGCCAATAAATGGCATTTGAAGTGCAAAAATATGCAAAAGAAAAATTCAAAGTACGCTCGCTCCGGACTCGCACTCGCATCACAACCGAGATTTTGTTGACCGTGTTTGCCGGTAATTTGTCAATCATCTTATCATAGGTTAAAGAAGAGAACACGTTGTATCTTGCACCCAACAAAAATAGGCCACAGAAATTCACCTTTGAAGTGTAAAAACGCGCACAATTTTTTTCAAACTCGCCATCGCTCTGCTCGCTTGCAAAAAACGACGCAAGATTTTGTGGACGGTGCTTTGCCGGTATTAAATTTGTCAATTCGTATTATCATAACTTCATGCGTCAGTAATAGAAAAGAGAACCACTCATCTTGAACCAACAAAACTGTCGCCCAAGAACCGACAAAAAATAAGCAAGAAAAATGAAAATTTCTGATGTAAAATCTGCGAAATTCAAGGCTCGCGCGCTCGCCTCCGCTCACTCAGCAAATTAACCTAATACTTCGTAAACGTAACTCATGTTTTTTCCCGACAAATTGTCATTCATGAATGTCATGCCAACAAGTTACAAGAGAAAGTTTTATTGAAGACTACATTTAAACAGGAAACAAACAACGCCGGCATTGTAAAAGGCTTTCAAGAAAAATGGCTTGTCAACATTAAGCCCTCTGTATGAATTTCGCAAGGAGAGGAACTTCAAGACAAGAGTATAAATAGAAAGGGTCTAAATAAATATTTGTAGTTGCACCCTGACCGAGTTTAACCTGGAATTAATATTTTTTCATAATATTATGAAAAATAAAATTTAAATCCCCTGATAAACGAGCGTCCGGACCCATAAAACTCAAAACTATTTTGGCGACTCGCATCGCTCGCCAGCTCGCGCATGATAATAAATCACACTTCCATAAATATTGCTCAAGGGCATGCAGAATGGCCAATAATGGCAGAATTACTGTTGCATCAACAGAAGATAAGGAGAGCTTGGCAGGATAAATGTATATAACTAGAGCAAATGGTAGCGTTGCATTCATTTTCACGGGAGATAGACCTTAAATAATAAAAATAAATAATATAATTAAAAAATAAAATAAGTAAACTATAATATATAATATATAGGCATATATATAATAATATATATATAATATAATGTATACAATAATATATATATATATAAATATATATATATAATAATATATTTTAATATTAGTATATATATGTGTGTGTGTGTGGTGGAGTGTGTGTGTGTGTGTGTGTGTGTGTGTGTGTGTGTGTGTGGTGTGTGTGTGTGTGTGTGTGTGTGTGTGTTGTGTGTGTGTGGTGTGTGTAAAATCGATTCCGGGTTGTCGGTGAGCATTTGGGTGTTTGCCCCCACCCCCCATACTCAAAAAGCTGGCTAGCGACTACTGATCTTTTTATAGTCCTTTTTAATTTTGTATTTTCAAGTCTATATAAATTAGAAGTAGCAAATAACTTATTCGAAAGAAGGCAAATTATTTCAAAATACATAATCAAAAACTAAATTGAGTGCTAAAACCAGAGCCACAAATGAATTATCATATACCTGGATTAAACATAGGATTCATGAGAATTGCTGTATGTTACAAAATAGTATATTTCTTATTCCATCAAGTTTAAGGTTGCAATGACTTTGAAAGTAAAGGGCATTGACATGATTGGGGAAAGTTTAAAATGCCTTAAGAACAAATTGTTTGGTTGAAACATATAGCCAATGAATATCAACCAGCTGAGTTGTATCTCCCTGGCTGGAAGGGATGTGCCTTAAATTAATTTATTGATAGAATTGATCCTAATACAAAGCTACACATAAAAAATTCACCTGTCACATATAAGTACTGATGGTGGATTGTTTGAAAAAATACTAAATACATTTGACCGATAAATTTGACAGCACAAACTTGAACTGTGTACTTAATCCGAGAGTAGTTTTATCGCCAAAGTAAGACCTTTTCCCATCTGGCTATTTGCTGGTAAAGTGTATGATGAATGTAAACTCACTGCTTGTAGGTCATTCATAAATCAAGTACATGTATGTCAGCTGCTTTATTTGATCTAGAAATATATGAAATAGAAAGTCCTGGAAAGCTAAAACCCAGTTGATGCTGTGATATCATTTGAGTGTGACATGAGTGTAAGTATCATCCACTTTCACAATGATGAATTCATTTTGTAATGAATCGGTAGGTTTGCAGAGATTTATGACCTCGCATAATTTGCTGTAGCTCCTTTGAAGCAGATCCAATCTTGACCCTGTTTTATAACTCGAATGAGAGCTCAACAGGATTTGAACCCATAATCTAAACTACAGTACAACTGCCCGTATAACGAAACACGGTTATAAACAATTACCTGTTACATATGAAGTAAAAATTTCTAGTCCCAAACCAAATTATCGATCTCATACGATTTTAATAACACTCACTGTTTGGTTATAAGAATGTTAATGCAAACGAAAGGAAGAACTGCCAGTCTCCCGGGACTTTGTTATAATGGGAGTCACCGTGTACTTTTTGTGCTGTAAGCACTAACTACTTGATAAAAAATGCCATAGAATTAATACTCTTTTTTTTTCATTCTGAACCTCATTGATATAAATGTGTTAAGCCTCCAGTATAATAAAGAATATTGAATAAATGAAAGGTTTACAGAGAGAATTTTCTGATACTGGCATGAATGTACTGATCCCCTTTGTAAATAATTAAATCATACTAGATCTTTCAAGTGTACTATTTAGAAAGAGAATAACACAACGAGCCGAGATTGAACCCTAACATCCCACTTTCTGGGGGCAGTGCTTTATTAACACCAGGTACAACCCAACCGAATGACAGCAATGCCATGTTAACTGAATACATAATGCTGTGAAGTTGTTGAGTGTTGTTTGGAATTTATTGGCAATCAGGTCGCGAACACGATGTCGCGCATAGTATCTTTTACAAAGATGCATCTATTTGTTAGATAATAACAAATATATTTTTCAATTATTATTACAGCAAGAATCCAAACTTTAGGATTATATTTATCAAAAAATGAAAAGTTTAATGTGGACCTCTCAAATCAACTCCGTATGCTTCTGCCCTGTCTCGATGCCATCTCCCACCAGTCTGTGTATATGTTACTTGGACTTTCAGCCTCATACCAGGTAACTCGGGCATTTGAAAGTCCTTGTTGGTTCATTCTTTTTACTGAAACATTTAAGGCTTGTCATTACAGGTGGAATTTGCACAACCAGTGGAACTATGTTGAACCCCAGGCTTTACAGAGCCAGAGAACAAGAGCAAGAGTAAATCTGTCATCTAAACCTCAAAACCCCAAAAATTTAAAATAATGACACTGTCAAATGTCTGGTTGGAGTGTAGCAAGCTGTAATGGATCTGAAACATGGACTATGCAGAAAGGCAGGAGAGCAGGATGCTTGAGATGCCCTAAAAAAAAAGTATTATACGAGAAGAATGGAAGGACATGACGTTGGAAAACAGAATAACTAACGAAGAAGTACTTAGAAGTGTGAATGAAGAAATACTTGCGGGAGACCATCAAGGATCGGATAGAAAAACTGGGTTAGGACACATTTCAAGGGGACACACATGCTGAGAAGATTAATAGAGGGGAAAAATACATTGCAAAATGGGAGATGGAAACTGAGTAACTGGGGTGGTTCTGAATCTGAAGGGTGATTTTGATGTAATGGGTAGTGATAGAGGAAGGCAAGGATAGAGAGGATCAAAGAGATAGTACTGAATCTTGTGTATGGACGCTGGCCCCTTGCAAACAACCAATGAAGAAGAAAAAGACTCATATAAACTATAGTAAATACCTCTGTAGACATTCAGTAAATTGTAAATTTCAGAAGAATTACATCATTCTTCGTACTCGTTCGTGATGGCTTTTCTTGGTATCACTTGCTGATGAAATGTAAAATGAAAATGAAATAGCATCAAACAGGAAATATTTACCTTCCGCAAATTTTAACATATTTTTATACATACATAAACTCAACATCTTACAAATGTTATCCGCCAGATGGTCAGGTAGCTTTTCTATTTACCCGACCAATACCAAATTTACGAGCCAGGCTGCGGCGACAGATCTAATGTCCTGCCCTTTGAGTATTCTTCATAATTAACTGTCTTTTGTGTTTGGAAACTATATAGTGAGATTAGAGCTGCCAAAATTATGTCAAGCGTAGTTAGTATGTTAAAACCACTAAAACATGCATCCCTGCTGTTGATTATTTTACTATTATTATTCGAACATAATTACAATATATGTACTCATTCTCTTTGTTTCTCAGGAACATGCAAGTTGGACAGCTCCCAGACTAACCACAGTACATTCGACGCAGCACAAATTTAGGGTAAGTAGTCTTGCTTGGGCATATTTCATATTCTTACTTTCACTTTGAATCAAACCAAAATCCACAAATATGCAAGATTTGAAGCAACTAACAACAATGATGTGTTTTAAAAGCTGTTTGCTTTTGGGAATTGTTCAGTTCTTGTGTGTTTGACTCAATATATGCCCTGGCAACAATTCATAAATTAATTTAAATGTTTGTTTTGATACAGAATTCATGTAAATGGTAAAAAAAAAAAGGAGGCATGTTAAAGGAACAATTCAGAGCCTATCTCAGACTGAGATATTCCTTCTTTTCTTCATTTTATTCTTCAATACCATTTGCTACTCTTCCAGATGTCTAAATATAATAGAAGGGGGTGTGATAACCTATCTAATAATTTAGGGATGCGCCGGCTCGTAATCCATGTACCTCAACTTACCATTTGCTTGCCGCATTGGTTGAATGGGCGTGCTGCATAGGGAAATGTACAATCAATTCGTGCGCGCTCGTTTCCAAAAGCATACCGGCATTACTTCCCCAGAGTATTACACAGCTGGCAGCCTCAAAAAACAATCACGATTTGCGACTTTTCGGTCCCTTTAAGGCAAATTTATAATTTGTGATAATATGCATAGCTGGCATAAAATGTATCAACACTTTATCATAAAAACATAATATACAGTTTAAAGATCATATAATTTGCAACCATTGTAAATAGAAAAGAAATATAACATTCTACTTTGCAAATAAAAAAAATATGTACCCGTTCCTCATGATCTTGACAGCTTTCAAGAGAGGGCATAGATAACGCAAAAAAGAAGATGTTGAGTAGCAACCTGTCATACAGAACAACCTGAAGATATCCCACAAAGGTAAAACACAGCAGCATTACTGTCACGTGCTTGAACTTTTTTGATTATCGTATGAGTGATCAGTAAATAAGTTTCAATTTTCCAATGTTAAACTATTCATGCTTGCAGACTGAAAGATGGCAATTAAAATGGTGACAATCGTCGGAGGCACCCATTAAGTATGAGGGCAGTGTATGTCGACTGAATAAACTCAACCGTTATTCTGAGGTTTCCAACTCAAGTCAAGTATGTTAAGAATATTTGAAAAGATTGAAAATTGTTACTATGCAATTAAATTATACAGACTTGCCATTATACCATGTTATCAGGAAGTGTTTATTGATAGTATTTTTTTAAAAATCACAAATTGCCAAGTGTGTGGAAATCAATTTCAAATTTGAAATGATTGTTTGAACTCTTGAAATTCTTGAGACTGGCCCTGGAATATCATATTTTTCCTAAACCTATACCGTGTCTCCAAATCTACATCATCACACCCTAACCCCTTGTCTCAACTTGCCTAACAATCTTAAATCCTTAATGTTAAACCTTCAAATGACCTGGTTTAGGTATTATATGATTGGAAATACATGAAAAAGGTTTCACATTTAATTAGCAGCATTATCTAATATCTGAAATTCATGATATCTAAGTGGGTAATCTATGCCATAATCTAGGGCTGCACAAAAAAAGAATGGTCACCTAGTTTACTCTTGTATTTAATTTAAGGGTTGGTAAATAGTATTGTGTTTTGTGTACTACAGAGATTATACTATGTGTTTGATATTTAAATTGAATAACTCATACTGGAACTAGAGCCTGCCACATAAGTAATGGTATATGACTACCATCAATATCTTGGGATTTGATTCTTGTAGTATGGGTAACCAGATGGTAATGTACAAATTGTTAAACACTTTATTCCTTCCCCCCCCCCGCCCCCTTTATCCTAAATCAATATAAATACAGTTTCCCGTTGCAAAAATTGCTGGCTTATGAAACATTATTGTGACTGCTAGGCAGGGTCTACAGAAAATCAGCAGATTATTTTCTAATATGTTGAACCAGAAAGTAATATCTAGAAGCATATGACCATTCTGTTCTTGTTTGTTGATTTCACATCTACAAGGCATTCCAAACTATGATCTACAAGAAGGCAACAATAAATTCATCAGGACGCGTACGGCGCTCTTCCAGCAAGTAATGGTGTTGGTGGTAAGGTTACATGTTTTTCCCCGTGTGAAAAACACTAATCCTGTTAACTAAATGAAAAAACCATTCGTCATGTGCCGGCGAAAGTTGTTTGCAAATGCCTGTAAAGCAAAAGGGTGTTAACAGTAAATAGCTTGTAACATGAAAACCCGGACATTGGCTTATTTTTCACATGATATCAAAATAATTGTGATCTTTTACATCCCTTTTTATCAAAGTATGTAGGACGCAGAAATATTGTATAATTTTCTTTTTTCCAATTTAGCAGGCAATTAACAGCCCTTATTGCTTAGAGCATTTGCTAGTGACTTACTGCCAGGCGCGCGATGAATTATGAATCTCTCCGTTTTTTTGGGGGGGGGGGAGGCGGGCCTCTAAATAGGTTCTGTGCAACATCTATATTTCATTTAAATGTTGGGAGTAGGAAATACATTTAACAATTGAAGAACTGCTAGTCCTGGCTCCAAAGAGGTTCATCAAAGATACGGCTAATGAAACTTAAAGCTGGAGCATAGTTTGCTAAATGCTTTTAATGTGCAAAAATAACATTTTTTGCTATAGGTCGTTTGTTATATAGACCTATATTATCTATTCATGGCCTGAAAATCAGATTCTGAAGCACTTCCAGTTTTGAGAAACTTTATGAAAAATGAAAAAAAATTGGCAGGTGGATCGTCAATAAATCTAAGCCTCTGCCCTTACATCCTGTGGTGAGGTAAAATATTGTAATATAAATGGCTGTAATAGATAAATGCAAATTGATAAAATGTAAATGTATATTCTTTCATTTGACTATAATGAGATCATATCGTGACATCGCTTGCAGAATTCTGGTACATACTGATATGCAATATATGATTGTAAATATTATTGTATTTATTATTGTATACAATGCTTACTGAATCTAATATGAATAGCTGCTTATATAGCCATAATATTTATGAGAATCTGTATCACTGTATGCATGATTTGTTAAGTACAAGAAACTTGATTTTAACATAATTTAATACAATTTAATATAAAATATAACATAACCATCTAACAAGAAAAAGATATTGTTTTATGGACTTTAGGAAGGTTGAGTACAGTGAGTATGCCACTATGGTGGACTTGAAATATTTTTTTTTTTTTTTTATTTTTTTTTTTTTTTTTTTTTTTTTTTTTTTTTTTTTTTTTATTTTTTTTGTTCCAGAACAGCAGTGCTGCTGACTGAAAAGCCCGATCCCATATGAACATGTTTTGGTTGTTGGGATATGGGTAGTAATTTCTGGCAAAGAAGATCGTAGATTGCTTTGTGAACATATTCAGTAATCATGTCAGACAGGTGCCATAAGTATGTTTGGGAACTTATTGACAAGTGTTTTGTGGCGAACCCTACAATGCTAGAGATCTTACGGCCGTAAATCACGCATGGGCTTTTTTGGCTATGCTAATATCTGGGGGGGGGGAATCCGCCCCCCCCCCCCCGCTT
>JZLH01S0605343.1:1858-14888 GCA_001188425.1 Eucidaris tribuloides | reverse complement strand
GAGCGACTATTGCCCAGCCTTCGTGCATGACCAAATGTACACATTTGGCAACAGTGAGTATAGTGTATTTATAATAACCTCCAACCTGGGTCCCCCTCTTGAGTTTAAACGCTAAATCGTAGTCTTGAGTGTAGTGTCATGATATTGTCATTATCTAGTGTATAGAAGATAAGATGGCTAACGAAAAATGACTTCTATACATCGGTGGAGCCACACGGGAGCAGAGTGGTGGTACCCCTTAATTGCATGAAATATTGGAAAATCAGGGGGTTTTCGCAGTGTTTATCATGAAATTTAGGTTTGATGACATTTTGTTCACCCTCCTCCCGAACAGTTTTTCGCCATCCGTAAGATTATATTCTGGCACCACCCCTTCTTCTATATACCACGCATGTTCTATTGGGGCTTTCCTTCTTCCTCAGGGCTCATTCTGCCCCCCCCCTTTAACTAGTAACTTTACAAGCCATTTGACAGCCTACACGTACCAAGCATGGCACTGTATTTACTCACGTTCACGATGCTACAAAGATAGATACGAATTGTACTCCAGCCTCTGTATTTTTTTCTTTCCGAGAAAAACAATTCCGATTAAATTGCCATTCAAACAATAACGTAAAGAATAAATCCTACAAGGAGGTATAGTAGGTGACTTAATTATACGTCGTCCCAAAGTATATTTAAGTGATTAGAGTCAACTGATACATGTATGTGTCAAAATAACCCGAAATTAAATTTCGTTCAAGAGATTTTAGGCGCGCTGACTTCACATCTACAGAAGACGAAATTTTATAAAACATACACAAGAATTATTTTCTCATTACTTTGTTTCAAAGGCAAAATTGATAACGTTTTAAGTTGGTGAGCTGTTCCTCAACACAGTGACAATTGTGTGTGTTTTATGTTTGGATTTTGTTTTATGTGTATGTGATAGTCCAATAAATTTGCTCCCCAACTTTGTATGTAAAAGAGAACTTATTTTCACAAGGTCCCTGTTTTTTCTTAAAGTAATAGGCTAAAATTTTGGAGATTCAATATAAAAAATTGTCAAACTTTGCAATCTGAGCTACATAGTAGTGTTTGAATGGACAAGTAAACACCCGAGAATACAAAAGTTTGGAAATTCATGCTGCCACTTTCAAGATATGAATGAATAAACAATTAGTACACGGGGGGAGTAAAAAATAGCCTAGATGTACACTCAGTAAGTCTATGGGAGGAAATGGGCAGGTGATTCCAGTCAACTTACGATTTCACTTTTTAAAGCACTAAGTAATCATTTTGAAATACAATTTTTTCAGGGCTTTATTTTTAGACCTTATCAAAGACACTTGGAGCATGGAGGATTACATAGCTCAAATTTTTTTAACAGTGGTAAATGTTAGCCAGTGGCTTTAAGTTCTCCTGATCATTTTACATTCACTGAAGTAAGCCTATTGGTTGATTGTTTGTAAATTATGTATGTACCTATTTTGCTTATTGACATTGAAAAGAATAAATAAAGATCGAATGAATCAATGAAGAGCCCCACCCCCACCTAAAAACATGAGAAGAAAAAAATCACCAAGTACACATAGGATCTCGGTTGCCTACTCTACACATCTCGTGCGACTTGCCGGGCAATCACCGATGATGACAAACGTAGCGTCAAATTCAGATAATAGGAATCGTACGCTTCGGGCCATATCACTAAACGAAAATCGAACTTTCGCGCAATTATTCGGGAGCTTGCACTTTTTTATCGGTGTCTGCCTCGATTCGCCGGTCAGTGCATCCTTTCCGGTCTTTTGCCCATTAGTTCTTGCGGTGATGGTCATTATCCGTATTATGTCGGCCAAGATTTATCGGAGCTTTCGCAGAAAAATAATGAACTGAAAGCTTGGTGACCCGATACATTAAGGTGAAGAGCGTTGTGGTGTTGGGAAAGGTAATAGTTGTCTGAGTAAAATTGCGTATTTGTAAAGGGGTGTATACATTTATGCGAATTGTCATTACGTTCATTTAGTTGTTTAGGTCGACTGAGAATTCATTAAATGGATTTAACAAGGTTTGCAGTTTTAAAAAAAATCTGAGCTACATGATTCCCCATGCTACTAGTGTCTTTGATACAGTCTAAAAATGAAGCCCTGAAAAAAAAAGTGAAAGTCATTGAGAGACCATTCCAGCTTTTCTCCATAGACTGATGTGTTGCAGAATTTCTTATTGGCTGATATAGAATTAATGTGCCAATTTGTATCTGCACAGTTACAAGTGACAGCATAACTGTCCAAACTTTTGTGTTCTAGTGTGTTTATTTGTCCATTCAAATACTGTCAGATATGTCAGATAGCAAAGTTCGACAATTTTTTAAACGGGTCTTCCACAGTGTTATATAGTATCTTTAAGTCCATTAATATGTATTTACAGGTTTACAGTTTTGTGCTAATGCAGAAGAACAGGAGCAACATGATATCATAATGTGCTATTTGTATTTCTGAGTGGCAGCATAATGTTCTATTTGATTTAATGATATTTATTTGCCCATCAAGTTCTATCATTTAGTTGAGACATCACAGTTTGCACTATGCATAGCAAACCTAAACGAAGCTAAGTAAACGTCTTTAAAGTGTACCAATACCCTAAAAATCAAATTTGTGTACAACTAAAATACACTACAAATAACCGCAACTCAGTTGTCTTAGCCCGTGAAGTAATCTTTATTTTGATAAATCAGATCATAATGAGTACAATATTCCGGTACTTGTGCTCCGCGCGTTTAAGTTCTGCTCCGTAAGCACTGTTTTCTACGCATGCGCGTTCTGGCTATACGCGTACGTTTTTTCTTAACCATCGAAGTTCAGTAACGATATTGATCGCTACTATGTGTGATTGTGTCAATGATCAAGTTGTACGTGGACAAATTATCGATAGTGCGATCGATCGAATGATAGAATCGGTTGATTGGCTAGTCTATTCCAGTCGTTTTGTTTTTACTTACTGTTTAAAATTTACATTTAAATCCCAATAAAGAAAAATTGGAGTGATCACGACGTGTGCTAATATTTTGCAGAGGGCATGCCACAAATATATTCTACATATATAGCAAACAAATTATCCAGGGTATTGGTACACTTTCACGAATGATATTTATGAAATGGCTGTTAATCCACACATTGATAAGCAGAAAGTGATATGAAAGGATAGACTGCATTCAAATTGGTCTCGAAATCTCTGGCGACATGTGTCCCTGCTTTTACAGTGTACATCGCCGCAAAAGGCAACTACAAGCGGCTTGTCCCAATGGTTGAGGCCTTGTAGAACAAGTTTCGTTCAATCATCACTGTAACTCCAGTGATAAAAAAATGAAGCATTGGCATCTCAAGGAGAAATACTTTGACGTCATCAATACTTTAAGGTTGTGAATTAAACGTCATGCGCCATATACGTCTTCACATGGCCCCGATGATGTTAGTCCTGCAGAACATTGTCCATAAATTATCATGTTTAAAGTTAACATTGAAACATACCTTGCATAAGAGACACACATGTGTGCTTTACACGGTCACGTAATTACATCAGTAGCCTGAGATTCCCGACATGCAGGCACAAGCAACTTAAAGGGAGAAGGCGCCAGCAACTAACAGGCATAAGTTAAGAATAAAAATGAGATTGTGAGTATTGTGAGAATTATGGTACATGGTGACAAAAACAGCCTAAATAAGGGGTACTGTGTGATACTCACCTTCATCAAGGCCCTATAAATTAGTTAATTTGTGTTTATTTTACGTCTTTCTAAGTTTTACCCTAAGACAAAACTTGCAGAAAGAGCTGTAGGGGGAGGGGCTTATAAATTCAAACAGTGCATACATTACCACGTTGCGGCTAACACACGTCGCGTGGCATGCATTGGTCACGCATGGTCAGCCTCCTGCAGTGCACGTGCAATCTGATTGGTTGGCAAAAACTCAAATATTTTCTTAACTTATGCCTGTTAGTTGCTGGCGCCTTCTCCCTTTAAAGGCACTGGTTTACATGTTACAATGCTTCTAAATTAAATAAACACTGAGATACGTGGCCCTACATACTAGGAATGTATCTGGTGTTCTGGTGTGGGTAATAAAAAAGTGCCCGCCCCCTACCCCCCCCCAAAAAAAAAAAAATCAAAATAATATCAACAATCAAATTTTCTATGCCCATGTTGTCTCGGTTGTCGCAGGTTCCCCATCCGACAGCGTGAAAAATGTACGTGAAGGACAGGCCAACAACTTTTACACTCCATAACTTTTGAATGGAGTACACTGGTGTATTAAAACTGGAATATGATAATAAAGAGGATCTAATTAATATGCCTTCTAAATTTGGTGGTAATCTGATAATCCCTTCACGGTAATTGTCATGTAGTCTTAAATCACCTTTTTGTTCCCCCGCGCTTTGTGCTGCTTGTGCAGATGATTGAATAGACCCTATAACTTCAAAGCCGTTTTCTCAAAAGCAACATCTGATGGGTTAAACATTCACTCTCTTTTTTTAAAGGGTTAGGAACATCTATTTTTGACAAATTATATATCATTTTAAAGCTGAGAGACTCCTCTATTAGAATCTGATGTTAACTGAAAAATCATTTTTGGCTACTTTTTGTTGGTTTTGTGATGCACGGTCACATATATAGCCCAGATATCAATGCTCAGTTTTTTTTGTTAAAGCGAGTGTGTATAATATTAATTTGGGAGTAAAACAGTACGTCTATTAGCTTTATCTGCATGTATGAACCCAATGGCAGTGGTGTATCTTGTAATTCTTCTTACGTTTAATGGAAGCAACCCCTATCCCAACAAAAAAGTAAATAAATAACAAAATAAATAAGACAAAACGGTGCTAGCACAATAGATTATACACTCTGAATTATTTACTCAAATAAGTATGTTTGGTGACTACGTTGTGCGACATGATTGGGATCTAAGAGTATTATTAACACACTGTATTACCAAAACAAATAAACGGATTTCTTATTTAAACCACATCCATATTTTCACTAATTGATGACGTACATTCTGACTTCATTTTCAATCTTCGATTCCTTGATACGCGAGGCTGCCTTGGATTTGTATTATATTTTTATAAAGTTAAAGTTAAATGGAACTCATTAAAGGCAAAGTTCACCCTGACATCAAGTTGGTTTTAATGAAAACAGAAAAATGGGAGAAACGAATTAATGACAGTTTGACGAAAATCCACCAAAGAATGAGAGAGTTATGAAGTTTCAAAGTTTCAGTTTTGTGACGTCACATGCGAGCTGCAGCTCCCCATACATGTCATTTGACATAAATTTAATAAATGTCGTTTTCTCAGAAATTTGAGAATGATTTTACCTGTGCACCCAACATATTATGAGAAACATTATTTCATACACACTTCTATGAAAAAAAAACATCGTTTGATTATCATGAACCATTAAAAAATGGAAATTTATGGAATTGATATTACACGACATTATGGGGAGCTGCTTGCATGTGACATCAAAAAATAAAAGTTTGAAACTGCATATCTCTCTTATTCTTTGATGGATTTTCGCCAAACTTTCATTAATATGTTTCTCTCATTTTTCTTGCTTTTATTAAAAACAACTTGACGCCAGGGTGGACTTTGCCTTTAAACACTAGACTTCTTCAATGGATCGTCTTTCTTTTCCAAATTGCTTTTCCACGTAGGTGGTTGTGAATTGTTTCATGACTCGTGCCTGATCATTAAAAGCTATAATTTCTATCTTCAGAATTGCATTACTATCTCATCAAACCTTTCCAGGTTTATTGAGTTACAGCAGGTATAACACAAGGGGCTTAGATTTAAGGAAACAAACTGGGGAGGGGGATCAATGTTCTCACTCGCTATTCTAGTTCGAGAGACACAAGTTGTGGATCAGTGCGCCTCCATTCTGATCCCTTCTTGAGAACGTACAATATTTGAAAACGTAGAAATAGATATATCTTTTCTCTCATGACGCAGGTACCCCGCTAATGCCATGCAGGTAATGCTTCATTGAAATACTTTAGACAAATGGCTGCGAGTGTTTATTTCCATTTCTAGTGCCGTCTGACATATTTATGAACGACATAAATCATGTTCATACCTAAAATTACGAATTCATTGATTAGCGAGCATGTTTTGAAAGAGGTGTTTTATTGTGCACTCCGATAAAGTTTATGAATATGCGGTGACGGATGTTCATCATTTGAACGAAGTATACCGCCATTCCTTCATTGTAAGCTCGTTAACGGACATTGTAATTTCGGAACGTTGCAAAGAAATTAACGAAATGATAAATACAGTAGTCAGATATGACACAAGAGCAGCATGAACGCAATTTTGTCGCTATTACTCTGTGTTTAAACAATTGTGATCGGTCATTTTTCAGGCGATGGTACTGTAGATTCATTAAAACTTCGTCACAGTTTACGTAATTTGCATTTTTATAACCTAACGTTGTGTCACAATTCATAGGTCATATGTCATAGGAATACTCGTCCGCATGATACACAATTGATCATTGAATACGAACAATTTTCTATGTATATCTTTATAATATTAACCTTCTAACTTCAAGTCAACTACTGTTCCGACCACTTAAAATTCATGTTTAACGTGCTATGCCATATAAGGTGTTCCTTGAAACTTCTTTATATTGGGGTTGCTTATAAAGGACTTGTAGCGTAACCATTGTGCATTTATGTGACCAGTCAATTTCAGTGGTTCTTAAGTATCTATGCACTCTAGAATACATAATTTTTCATATAGCAGATTCAAGGCATCGTATAACAATGTTTCCAGTTAAAAAAATCTGAGCTGCATGAATCCCCATGCTACCAGTGTTTCTGATGTCTCTAAACATGAAGTCCTTAAAAAATGATTATTAGGTGCTTTTAAAAAAGTGAAAATCAATGAGCGACCATTCCCGTTTTCCTCCATAGACTGCTGTGTAGCAGAATTTCCATCTGCTGAGAATAATTCATGCGCCGATTTTTATCTGTACATATTTTACGAGTGACAGCATAACTGTCTAAAGTAATGTGTTTATTTGTCCATCCAAACATTGCCAGATATTTCAGATAGCAAAGTTTGACAATTTTTTTAAATGGGGCTTCCATAATGTTATAGTGTCTTTAAAACTCAATCGTGATAAGCCTCCTCATCTGCCTGTTCGTTTTTTTTTTTTTTAATAAAATAAGCTCCAAAATGTATAGTTCCTTTCAAACACTGTGGTGATATATAAACAGTTGGATTAGCGTGATGTTGCATTGAGCTTGGCACTGCAGGGATAGCACCTATTAATCCATTACCGGGTTTGGACGAAAGCAAGAGAAAAATAATGTGCAAACAACTCCAAAATGTCGACGAATAGATTCTGTTTCATCTACATATTCCATTGAATTGAGAAGTACACATGGTTTTTCATATATTTGCTCTTATTGCTATGAAATTGGAGCATCAATGTTTGTTTGCGATAGCACTCAAAAGATTTATAATACGAATCTGACTTTGCATATGCCATAATGTGGAAATTGCGGTCAGCATATTGAAAACTGCCATAAAAATGCTAAAAATGAAACAAAAAATGCTTTACGTCATGGAAAAATCAACAAAATAACTGTAATAATGTGTGGTGCAAGTTATTAGCACTTCAGAACCTTATCAAGGTTTGCTACATTTATTTATATGTGGTGTCCGATGTAAAAACAAAATGTAATCAGTAATCTATCACCCGCTCTTTCAACTGTCAGCAGTGTAAGTTTTGTAAGACTAGTAGAAGTAGAAGTAGCAGTGAAAGTAGAAATAGAATTAGTAGTAGTAGTTGTTGTAAAATAAGTAGTATTTAAACTCATAACACTCTATGTACGGTAAATTCTCTTTAAAATGTGGGCCTTTGCTAACAAACCAAACAAGTCCAGTAAAAGGAAGATGTGAAAAAAAACACCATGGTTACTAATGGTTTAATGATTATCTTGATTATGCCTTTTTACAATCCGATCAATTCATTCGCCAGTCACTTTGATGAAACATTTGTCCTTCCATGTCTGTCACACAACAGGCGTGTGCGGCGTGGCTACAATATCAAACGTCTTAGATCCTGGCATGTCAAGGCTAGTCATCAATCTTCCCTTAGAATGTTACTGCAACATACCTATGGGGATAAACAGTGTATCGATCTACGATCGTCTTATGGGTGGCTCTTAAGGTCAAAGTATGTCTCCGTTACCGTCTGTCATAAAGGTTTCATTAAAACCATGTTACGAGCAGCGAGTCAGTAAAATTTAAGATATTCCCCGCAGGTCAGAGGTTCAACATTTAAAGTATTATGAAATTGTTACCTTAAACATAGAAGACATGAGTTATCAGTGATACCAAAAGTCAGAGCTACGTAATCCTTCACGCTATAGGTGTCTCCGATAATGTCTAAAAATAAAGCCAGAAGAAATTATTCTTCAAAATAATCATTAAGCGCTTATTAAAAGAGTTAAAGATCCATGAGTACACAACTGTCCATTCATCCCATCTGTCCATAGACCGTTGTGTTGAGGCGAAGATTTGGCCAGATGCTTATCCTTTACCCATGCATATTTTGCCATTGGCAACATAACTTTCTAAATGTTGTATTATAGCGTGCCTATGTCCATTTAAGTACTATGAAAAAGATATTGAAGTTTGACGATATTTTTCAATTTAATAATGTCTTTAGATTGTACTCTTTAGTAAAGACAATCACACATTAATGCATAAACGTACATACGCCCACTGAAACACTCGGAAACACACAATCAACAACAGATCCAATGCCCTTAAGTGACAGTGAATAAGGTTCCGATAGTATTGTATAAAATCAGATAAACTCACCAAGACGCGGATCCGCGCACACCTACACTTATACTCACACTCCTACACAAACACAGCACCGGAAAAGTAAACACAAAGCAGTACTGACATTAAAACTAACACAGAATATGTGTATAAAGAACAATATAAATAAACTTTGCGTCGCATATGAAAATGGTGTTGCAGTGCGCGTTCACTATTACAACTTGCGAAAATATTGCGAAATACCATATGTATTGCTTAACGTAACAAAGTTGCAGATAACATTATAACCTGATTATCAAATTACGTTTCTTTTTCATAGATGTAGGTAGGACAAAAGTGGTATGAAAACCACATTAAACCAGTACAGTACAATTGTCAAAATAATGTCAATAATCTTCCTCCATGGTCAGTAGGTTTCCTTCATCCGCACTAAAACACTACGGCACACACAGACAGACAGACAGACAGACAAACACACACACACACACACATACACAAACACATAAAAACACGCACATACTCCCACACACAGACACACAAACACATTCACACAAATGCATACACACATGCACTCACGCAAACACAAACACATACATACACATACACACACACAAACACACACACACGCAGACACACTCACAAATAAGCACGCACTCACGCAAACACATACATACATACACATACATACACATACATACATACACACACACTAACGAGTGTGATCAGTTAATGTCACGGACGGACACTTTCAAAATATGTCCATTACTGAAGGCCTAAGGAAAAAATGACAAGATATGAAGGGTTGCTGTATGATTTATTGTAGAGGCTATCAGTAGAGGTACTGAAAAATGCTAAAACTTTCCTCAGGCTTTCAATAATGGTCATTTTTTAAAATGTCCGTCCGTGACATTAACTGATCACACTCTAACACTTAAACACACACAGACACACACACACACACACACACACACACACACACACACACACATTTCTTTCCTTCAGAAGTTCTTAGTGGGTTATTTTATAATGGCAGTATTACCATTCTGTGATTAATTCTGGAACTTTGGTGAGTTGTTCAAAAGTTGTTGAGGAGAAGACTTGCTTGTTCTGTCAGTTAGTCATTAAATGACAATCATCCGTAGATGTAAAGATACCGAACAAAACACACAAAACAGAACCACTGTCTACATGAACTTGCACATAAGTCCACGTAGATATGAGCATAATGATGTTATGAAAATATTTCCCATTTATCCAAACCAATCCAGATCAGGATTTCTGGTATTATTAAGTGAAACATGACGACCAAGGTGTTGATAACGATGTAAATCTACAGTAGATATATGTCAACGACGATAGGCGAGATAATAACTCAAATGATGGCTGTCATTCACCCCATGTTTTGTTTTCTCATTTTTGTGTGTTACTATTTATAGATTAACTGCTATGCCGAAACTGCTACTTCCAATACTACTTTTAACTAAGATAATAATAATAATAATAACAATAATAATAATAATAATAGTAATAAGAAGAAGAAGAAGAAGAAGAAGAAGAATAACAATAATAATAATAATAATAATAATAATAATAATAATAATGATAATATGATTATCATAAATATTATTGTTATTAGTATTATTATTATTATTATTATTATTCACTATTGTTATATTCATGGTGAATGGCTATGAATTTTACATTAAAACGCATGAAATTCAATTATACGTGATGATTGCAATTACCTTTCTGCAGCAATTTAACATTTTTTTAGCTCCATGTCATGACAGAAATATTAGGCCTGGACTTGTTAAATGTTCTGTATTTGTTAGTCGTGTGTGTGTGTGTGTGTGTGTGTGTGTGTGTGTGTGTGTGTGTGTGTGTGTGTGTGTTTGTGTGTCTGTGTGTGTCTGTGTGTATGTTTGTGTGTATATGTGTACGTGTGAGTGTTTGTGTATGCTTGCATGTGTGCATGTGTGCGTGCGTACTTGTATGCGTTCTATGAGAGAGTACATGTGTATGTACATGTATGTGTGTGTAATATTGTTTCCGTTCATTAACAACAAATTGGTGCTGACCTTGAACCAAAGCATATAATTTATCATGACAAAATGAATGATGTTTTTACCTTCTTATGCTAGAGTTCAATATCGGTTATTTATTTCTTTTCTTGCGACAATATTGATAAAGAAGGATAATCCCGCGCATTCCCCCACGGCGATAAGCCGGCTGTACTTTTAAATGTGCATATCGCACGTTACGCTATCCGTTTTGTCGGCGAGTGCGTCAAGTTAAACCTCCGTACTTACATGTAGTTCACGAGCTTGGGACTAATTTTGGTCAAATTGGTCGTGCGGGGTGGTAAGTACGGAAAGGATTTCACATCAGGATAATAGCAATTTTACTTCAGGGTTAAAGGGAAACCAATGGTCAGGTTTCTTGCATGAGCCTATTGTAAAATATATTCTCATCGGTAACTCCATGAACTTGTTTAATGTTGGCGTTAATGTGTATGTGGATGAAATGAAGAAAAGGTGTAATTATGGTATATTTTGTGACTCTTCACACATTACTCGAGGCCTACATCAGTAAAATGTGGGTGTTGCCCCTCGAACCCTTGCCTTACCAAGTTTGCCAATTTCAACAGATCAGTAAGCATACAGTGAAAACAATGAACAGGGATTCACTTATCTTTCTTAATTCTCTAACTTAATACAACACTTTTCTCGTACTTCAAGCATGTCATTCTATAAGTATTTTACTTTGCACAAAAAATAATAATCTTAAATAAAAGTCCTGCACTACAACCAAAGTTTACTAACAAAAAATATATACCAAATATAGAGCTAAAGAGCAAAATACTTGCATTATGGAATAATGTCGACCATTGGAGATCAGAATAGACCATTTACCGGAATAAAAATGCACCGCAAACTGTGTTTACTTGATAGATTGCATAGGTGAGATCTTTGATATTGTAATTTGTTGATAATACTACGGCCGTGTTCACTAACATAATAAAGGAGGTTTATCTTTAACGCGTTGCCTTCGAGATTGTGTATTTCTATATAGCTAATACATGAAACATCAGGTTTCCATAGCCAACGTGTACAATTTGACTCCCCAGTGTTTGCAGGGTATACACAATGCAATGCCCTTACGTAGAGGCACAGCAAATTGCATCGTCAGGGACTGCATTGTTTTGGACTTATTAGTTTAACCGTGCAAAAATGTATGATCTTCAGCAAAAATCCAAATGCTATTGAGACAGAACATTTCAACTTGCTTGGTATGTTCGATGTGTCTTCATTTCCCAATAAATATCATTGGTAGGATCTTCAACCACGTTTTTTTCAGTCGAATTAAAAGATATGGGACTGTTTAAAAATTTATGCTGCCACTGGCAAGATATGCATAAATAAACATCACCCTTAGAATTACCACTGAGGTGGAGTATAAAATAGCCTAGATCTACACACAGTAGCTTATGTGGCAAGGTGAATCCGGTCAACATGAGTAAATATACATTATCACTTTCTGGAAAACACTATATAATCATTTTGAAATACTTTTTTAAGGACTTAATTGTGAGACCTTATCAAAGACACAGCATGGAGAATTTTGTAGCTCACATTCTTTCAAACTGTCGTCATTGTTAACTTGTGCCTTTAAGAACACAGTATCACTGTAACTGGTAAAGGTGAAGGCGAGTTTAAACTCTATGAAACGGGTAAACTATAATATGGTGACTGGGTGCCGCAAGCTGCTCGATACCTGTGAGAATACTCAAAGCGCCACCTTTTAAGAAACTTATCTGCAGGTGATCCATTGTCTTGATTTCTCGCAGGATCATCTCAATTAAGGTAATAGCAAATTAACTCTTTGCAAGGTATATTACTACAGAGTTGCAGATAACGCATCGCTCTCAGGCAGTGGTATAATTGGATGGAGAAAAATGTCACCTGAGACATAATTAAAAGCACATTCATGGAATAATATAGTCACATGTATACCATCATCAGAGGAATTCTTTAATACGTTGTGAAATATGGATATT
This sequence comes from Eucidaris tribuloides, assembly GCA_001188425.1. Lineage (NCBI taxonomy): Eukaryota > Metazoa > Echinodermata > Echinoidea > Cidaroida > Cidaridae > Eucidaris > Eucidaris tribuloides. The sequence goes on along the minus strand of JZLH01S0605343.1, from coordinate 2,005 downwards.
GTATTTGCGAGGATGACCACGTGTAATGGTTGTTTATGTTTAGAAGTAGAAGTAGTAGTAATAGTAGTAGTAATATTAGTACTTGTGGTAATAGTAGTAATATGATATAACATATCACTACTACCACTACTACTAGCAGTAGTACTA
>JZLH01S0605335.1:53359-77365 GCA_001188425.1 Eucidaris tribuloides | reverse complement strand
TTTTTGCTTATAAAGACCTAATTTTACATTGTGAAAATGAATTTCCATCTACTCAAAATTATGTACAAATAATTTTTATTTACAAAAAGTTTGTGATTTTCGAAAAGAAAAAATAGTAGCCAGACGATTGATAAAAGCTGGTGGCAATTTTCATTCGCTGATCCCCAGTCAAATTATTGTGCGCTACGTCCGTATGTGTGAAAATGAACATCGATGATCAATCAAGGGCTGCAGCATAGAGGTAAAAATTTTGATACCTTCACAGACAACGAGGAAGCGCCATGGAAAAAAACCCAAAAATTGGCGAGGCTATGGTTTTGGAATAGGAGTACGGAATTTCTTTCATATTTTAATAGTCTTACTATACCTAGATAATGTTAGTTACGATTTTATTTCAAAACACACGTTGCATTTAGCAGAAATAAGGGGGCTAATTTTTTCTGCAATTGCGCGTGAATTTTTGCCTTGCGTGAGTAATACATATAAAAACATTTTGACTACTGATTCTACTTGATATTTGATTGCCAAGTTATTTTCAGTCAGGGTATTTTTTATGCTAAATCATGAAAAGTTTGGTTCGAACTGTGATTCTTGCCAAACAGTACATGCAGTCATGTATTGCTATGGCATGATTCTGGATCTGGATCTGAATCTGGCATGCATTACGTTGCTGACAGTCCCACACATGGCGACAGCTCCCATACTTCAAATTTATCGTACAAGTATGGCATGGCAAAGCTTATGCAGCCTGGTGGCCACAGAAAATGCTCTGAAATTTCAGCCTTTATACAATACTTACTGCAAATATGTTTTGATCATGGCCAGTCTTATAACCAATTAACGGAAGGCTCAACATTTCAGAAGTCTGTCTTTAATTTTTCTAAACAGGGTCCAGCATTTAATTTTGCCAACATGAATGTTTATAAAGTTGCTCTTGCCATTCAATTCACATACTGCAAACTTTGTTCGTTTTTTCCGAGTAGAGGGCGGTATGTGGTCCATATAGCTCTGCCTTAGGACCACATACACAGTAGAGTGTGGACAGTCCTATCATCCACAGTCCGCAATATTGAAAATTATAAATTTTAATATTCTATTGAACGGTAACTGTTATCTTAATGCATTCATATAATTTGCAAACAAATTCATATCTGAAATGCATTCAAATATTGAAAAATATATATTTCAATATTATAATTTTGAAATACAGCTTATGTTCCCGTTATACTTCATGGAAGGGATTTGTTACAAATTGAAACAATGAAAACTGCATTGCTGTTGTTATAAAGTGAACTTAGTAACGTCTACACTTACAAGTCACATAACTTGGGCAAATGCCCCTTCAAAGGCCAATTGTTCATCTATCTTCCAAATAATTTAGGATAGCGAACTGATGATATCCATGTTTAGAATGTATTTATAAGCTACATACATGTACATGTACGTGCGAGGTGAAATATTAACAAATCTGTGAATCATTAATGGTTTACATTAAACGTGAATTTTTCACTTAATTTGATTTATTGACATCAAACTATTGGTTGCATTGTCTTCATTGGAGAACAAAAGCTTTTTTCTCAATTTGACAGGCCAACTTATTTTGGATGTTTTAGAAAACACTATATCACTATGATAATGTTTCCGGTACAAACTATGATATTGAGGTATGTCTCCTGGTAAAACAACTAATGTATCCATTTCAATTTTTATTTGTACACAGTTGTGCGTACAGGTCCGTTTCCAAGAATAATGAGTTGCGAGAAGTATGTGGTTTACAACAAAGCTAGTGATTGTACTGCACTCAGCTATTCACCTTGTCAGTACAACAAGCACCTACAGATGCAGCAATGTGAGAATACTACAGCGGCAGCACCAGTATCAGCAACGCCCCAAAACCAGACCTCCAACAGCAGCAGCCATCCTGTGGCGCAGGGATGCGGCCGTGTCCCCATCCCTCAGTGAAGCCAGCACCAGCTCCAGTAAACCACTCACTGGACCTGATGCCGCTGTAAGAAGGCAGCGTGGACAGCTGCCTCCGAGGACTATCGTCGTCTCAGGCAAGAACGCAAGGGCCATGGATGTGCAACTACACAGGAACAGACGTACAAGGCAAGAAGAAAGCAGAAGGAACAGACTGGCATACATCCATGCAGGATGCTCAAGAAAAAGGGTTCATTGAAGGAAGAATGAAACTCAGACATCAATGTGCACTCAGGAATAGAGATAAAAAGAATAATAGCGAAAATAGTTGAAAGTTTGCAGCCAAATTTGGCTGCAATCATTCACTTAGGTATAAATCTTCAAAGTACATGCATTATTAATGCTTAGTTTTTCCCATTTCATTAAAATCCGAATTCTCGTAGGCATGTGATGTTGTCAGTAGTGAAACAGCAAAAATGTGTTCTGCATTTTTTTTGAAAAGAATTTGCCCTCACCTTGGCAACTGACATCTCAGAAAAAATGCGGAAAAAAAATTGTGTGGCCAAAAATTTCAGCAAACAACTTATTACATCAATGTACTTTCTTAATTTTTTTAAATCTCAGAATGCACACAGATGTCTGGGTTTTGTAGCAATAGCCAGTTTGGATTATAGTAGATAGTCTTGATCTTGAGTAACCATGATACTATAGAATCTTGAGGGTGTTTTTAGCGACCAAGGAGGTAGAAGCATGGAGCTCCAATAAAGCAATATATGATTCAACAGTGCGCAGGTTTCTTGCGAACGTCAAAAAATTCTTAGGTGCTTTGGTGGATGCTCGGTTGATAATTGATGTTCTAAGCTGCCAACTTCATCAAAAGCTTGAAAATAAGTTAAGATATGTGAGCATTTTGTGAAAATTTCACTTGTTTCTTGATAAAACAAGGTAAAATTTGGCCCTATGAGTAAACTTGACAAAGTGTTGAAAACAAGTTGATGTAGAAAATATGTCGACAGCGCTTTGCAATCTAAGTCGTAATTTTGTCAAAAAATTTTGGAAACCATATCTCTTTTTATGCCAATTTGGACACTTTCCCGATTAATTCGAACAAATAAATTGAAAGATATATGATCTTCAATGATATGCTGTTTGTATAAACTTACTAGTAAACTTCGCCATTAAGTCGAATCACTGCGTGCGGACCACACAAATCACTGTCTGACTTTAGACGATATTCGAGTACAGTTTTGTATACAATCTACGTTTAGAGATGGAGGAAACATGTTATAGGGAATTGGAGGCTGTCAAAAAGTGCTACCAAGGCCAGAGAGGAAGGGAATTCATGACATCTCACGGTCGTCTGACAGGCAGACGATCAAAAGGATCAACATTAAAGACCATCAGAATGACAGTATATGGCCCACTTCGAACTAGTTGCTGAATGCATTTAATCACATGGTTTGCCCTCCTTTTTGGGACTTGAAAATATTTCCCGTGATAGCGCGAAATGATTTAAAAAAATTGACACTTACAAGAAAAACTTGTCCATTGTAAAAGCACAGAGAAACATTGGACTGTCAAATATTCGGACGATTAGGCGATTAAAAATCGATTGTGCAACGCGAGTTATGCGGCAGGCTCATCTGTATGTCAAAATATGACCAGGGTGTCCAATTGAGTATTCTGATTAATTAATTTGAAGGTTTTCTTTTCGCATGCCCCTCGAGTCTGAAGATTTGTGCTCACCCATCTTTGATGTTGAGTACAGCGAAAAGTAATTGTCATAAATAAAAATCCATTGGGATTAGATGATCTGTATCAATTAAACTATTTATAATCTGATTGGCATTAAAACTTTGTTTTATGACATTTTCACATACTCTTTTCTCTTGCCATAATTATAGCGGAGGAGAGTCTGCCCGCCGCTCCCCAACCTCCAGGCGATTCTTGAATGGAGACCAAGCCTCGCCAATGATGGCCTGCAAAGGACGCCACCAGCGTCTTGATGAAAAGAAATTTGTGAGTTTTTTAATTACCTCTGACCTTCAACATCAGAATGTGTGATCTGTGTGTTTCCAGTTGTTGATTTTAGGACTTTGCCAGTATTAGGAAAATGTGCTGGGCGAATATTTTGATAATATCGAAAAATTTTTCGATGCTTGAAAAGTATCGAATACATATAATGCATCTCATGGTTATATCAAAAGTATCGCCAGAGGCACCGATATGGTCCAAAATACCGTCAATTATGAAAAACCTAATGGGGTAAATGCATGCATTGCAGTTGCCAGAGAATACTCTGCACCACGAGAGTAAAACAGGGACGGTAGGGAGTAATAGAGAACCTCCATGCTGTTCAAGCTTATCAAAACTTGACGTAGTGCAGGCAGTAGCGCATTTAGTATTTTGTCCACAAGTCTGTTAACACCCACTGCCAGCAAACATGCCATTTATAAACAGTTTCGCCACCACAAATCTCCAGGATCCAGTTACAAGAGTGGTCTACAGAAGCAACATTGTTTTGACCACATTTTTGATACAGCCCTAAGAGCGCATGTCAATTTGAGCCTAAAATAGATTATCTATTCATCACAAATCTGTTTTTCAACATCGGGCGATAAATCATGTTATCGATGATTTTTTTTCCACGATCGAATGAGGTTTAGATCAAATTTCGCCACCTCTAATTGCACATACATGTTTGTTATAGTACTTGAAATATGTGGGTATTGAGATATATTAACCTCCTCCAAATTTTAATGTTTTGAATTGATATTGTCCAACAGGGATTCCTTTCTGTAAGATGTTAACAAACAACAATATGTTCATTAGCAGTTTTGGGGTAAGCGTGCCTCCCATAGGAGTCACAGACCATACCTGTCAAGTATGTGTAGTTTCACCAGTGTTGTAAGTGACATGATCAAATATTTGAAATTCCCTAAGTGAAGAAACTTGATGTGGGTCAATAAAATGAAACTTTGGCGAACAGGTGTAACCTAACCTTAATTTCCAAACGCAGCAGCTTTCCAAGTCATCTGTGTATTGCCAATATTCGTGGATAGTGCTTACAGAAGGTTCCCCTTGTTACGTGCCGTGTAGCTTTAAAGCGTTTGAAGTTCAAACGGGTATTAATGACAAGCATTTTTTTTTTTCATGAGAGCTTGTGATCAAGGAGGGGGGGGGGGGTGGCCACGTGTAAAATATCTTGAAACAGCACGAAAAATTTCATTAAAAACTGAAGAAAAGTAATAAATTGCTCCTCAAGCCATGAAATGATGAATGGCACATATCAGAACATTTGACAAACCTTGTTTGTTTCATAGGATTTGCTTATGAGACTTTTTTAAGTGTGGAACTTTTGTAAGGATGCATCGCTATCCAGAGGCAGAATCATTGTCTTATCTAGGGGGTGGTAGTGGGAGGGGGTGGTTACAGTGTGGGCAATGTCCAAGCTATTTTGCTGCTCACAAATTTCACAGATTGACCATCTTTTCAACTTCGTGCAAATGAGTTGAGTTAGGTATCAATTTAAGCTGAAAATTAAATTTTTTGATATAAGCAAAGTATTGAATCTGTAACTCCGTATAATCAATCAATGGACATTTGCATAAATATGAGTCATGGTAACAGTGGACATTAATTATAATCATATTTGAATGTATTCAAATTGTTAGTTAACATTTTGACCAACCGAGTGCAGGGTCATATATATAGGGAAGGGTTACTTACACAGGAATTCTCATTTCATTCAATAATATATATATGGGCAAATGAGGGACGTTCCGAAAATTTGATGTCCCACGTGTTACCTTTTATTTGACATTTGTTTTATTAACTTTCAGCATGCAACACTAATTTGATGAAATTTTCAAAGTAACCTAATTATTTACCTTGCGGGGTACTAAACTAACACACAAATATTTGATTAGATGTAGACAATTAACATAATTGATTAATTAGCTTTGTAACACGGTGGGACAATGTGGTAACGCAGTGGGACATAATGCCACATTGTGTACAGAGAATATTCAATATAATGTCATTCTTGTTCCTTTCTTAATTGTTTAAAACCTTACATGATGGACCCCAAGGACTACAAACCTTTCTGAATTACCTGAGTCTTTGGCAAACTCTCTGTGGTGCCCACAGAACAACATCAGTTTTTTATACAATTGTGTTCAGCTTTTCGATTCCTGATATCTAGACACCAACCGGAGACCAACATGAATCAGTTTAGAACTTTGCTCTCTTGCCCTTGTATGTTAAATTTGACATTACAGGTATTTGACTTTTTGCCCCAATTTAACTGGCGGTCTCTATACATGTAGGGACATCTACATGTACATACACAGGTACCATTCAGGTTAGTTACAAGTGGGCTTATACCAACCAGCTTAGGAAATTGCAGGTGTAATTCTTATGATTTTGATATCAATTAACTCTTGACATTACATGTACACATTTGACCTTGACCTCAAATAACATTGAGGTTTCTGTTAAGTATCTCCATACAAAGTTTCGTTACAAATGGGTATTGTGGTGTCTTATGCGGCCTGCCCTTTGGGCCCCCAGGGGGCCAGCGTGTTATCATTTCAAGGGAACCCTCTTATCCCTCCCCTTAAGGGATCATTACCCACTCAGTTTTGCGTCTAAATCCATTTTTTTGATGCCATAAAAGAAGGTGATTCATGTGATTATTCCATAGGGCCTTGCCCCCCAAACTGTTGCCCCCCCCCCCCCCAACAATTTGGGCCCTTGAGGCATTGGCATGAGGAACATTAATTCGATACATTACAAGTATACGGTATCTGCAGTATACTGCTGGAATTAGCCAACTATTTTTTGTATTCTAGAGAAAAAGGGAAAAAAGGGATATTTGAACCATACTCGTGTTGGCTCCTTTAGAGTATCGTCATGCCCCTCCCTCCCTGGGGGGGGGGGGGGTAGGCAGGGTTACCATTCTAGGACCATTTGAATCACCCCCCACACTTTAAGGATCATTCCTGCCATTTTGCGGCTCTAAATCCAAGCGTATGCAAGCATAATTATTGCAAAGGAAAAATGTCCCACGTGTTATTGTCCCACGTAGTTACCTACATGTCTTTGTAAACTTGACCTGCAACCAAACTAGAAGTTGTACTGTTCATTGAAAGTTTTGTATTTAATATGTTGGTTAGCGATTGCTAAAGAAGATGGAACTAACCAATTAAATTTTTGCCTTTTAAAATTAGAGAGGCGTTTTGAGAATGAGTCAAAGCTAAAAAACCTGTCATTTTGATGTGGGTCCGTCACGTGTTACCGATGAATAAATTAACATAAATTATTAAAAGTGGGGTGATTTTATTCTTATTTCTTTTGTGGGTACAAATCTTAGTACACCTGTTAGGAACTATACCAACGATTGGGGTATCATATCCATATTCGCGAAAACAGTGCCATTTTTCCTTTCTGATGTTCCCGCGCGTTACCACCGCAAAATAGCTTGGACTTGCCCAGTACCAGACTGCGGTAGCACTGATTGGCAGGATGTTGGCAATCAACGAATGATGCTCCTGATTGCATCGCCATTAGGAATTGCCTGACACGTTATAGCGTGACTTATTCTCAGAAAAGAAAAACATAGGCGTTCATATCGATTGTCTCTGGCCAATTCTGTTAAATTGTTTCAAAAGCTATTTAGTCAAAAGTGTAATGAACATAGGCGGTAAAATTTGATTACACAAAAACTTTCAAATTACAATCCTTGCTTAATTATGCAAGTGCCAAGGGTGTTAATGATTGATAGACTATTGAGATGCTTTTTGATAATTCATTTCAGTTGATAAAGTTGATTACGCGTTTTCTGTCCCCCGTCTAGGTGCCATATCAAAATTGCAAGATTGATGTTCCGAGAGCATTTTTTGTGGGTTTTGCCGTTTTTGAACCAACGACCATGGAAACCACGACTAGTTGGTGGCACAATGTGGGTGCTGCACTTAAAAATCTGAAAAAGATTGGTTTCTCTGATAGTTTGTAGGTTGATATGATTCTTCAGGAACTTATTTATTCCATTTGCTTCAAATTTTTGTGTTCATATTTTGTGTTACATTTAGTATATTACAAAGTGAATTGAGTTTGCCAAGAGGACCACCAAGCATTATTGCAGTGGGAGCTATCTTGCCCTCACTCTCCCCCAAGACAACCACCCTTACGGATTCTAGATACATCTGGACAACCTACCCCCCCCCCGCGGCAATTACCCCCATAGACAGAACTAAGTTACCCTTTGGCTGTAATTGTCATGGGGGGGCGGGGGTTGCTCCTAATTTTCCTAGTGGTCGCTTGTAGTTTGTTCGGTCGGGGTGGGGGGGGGGGGGGCTAGTTTGTCCTGCCAGGGTAATTATTTGGTAAGGGGTAGTTGTCTTCTATTCTCAATACAGGTAAAATTGTCGGGTAGAGGGAAGTAATTAGAGCGGTAGTTCGTACAGAGAAACATTCAAACACAACTGAAGGCTCAAACAATGTGACAACTGGAAAATTACTCTTGATTTTTCAGAAACTAGTTATTACAGTGTGTCTCAAAAAAAATTGTGCAAGTGAAAACCCCCCTCTTCGGCAATTAGAAAATACTCTTGTGACATTATGCTTACGTCAACGTCAAGTGCATAGTCTTAGCTTTCAAATACCGTTAGTTTTGTTTAATAAGCTTGTCTTAATCTTGAGATATGTGAATTTGAATAAGAAAGGGTAAAATCGCAATTGTGCCACTTTTACACAAGTCCCGAGTAAAAGTGACACAATTGTGATACACCCTTTTATTGTTTCCAACATATCTCGAGATTAAAACAAGCAAATTGAACAGAACAAATGGCCTTTAAAAGCTAAGACTTTGCCCTTTACGGTGATGTAGCATAATGTCACTAGAATATTTTCTAATTGCCAAAGAGGGCGCTGTTTACTTGCAGAATTTTTTAAGACATGCTGCAGCACGTCTCAAAAAATTGTTCAAGTGCATAGCGCCCTCTTTGACAGTTAGAAAATACTTGCTGTGACAAATGTTTACGTTAACATCAAGGGCAAAGTCGTAGCTTTCAAATTCTGTTTGTTTTGTTCAATTTACTTGTTTTGATCTCGAGATATCTAGTAAACAACAAAATAGTGGAATCACAAATGTGTCATTCTTACGGGAAGGGACCTGGTGCTATATTGACTGTAGTAAAAGTGGCACATTTGTGATTTTACCACTTTGTTGTTAACTGAACATATCTCAGGATTAAAACAAGCAAACTGAACAGAACAAACGACATTTGAAAGCTGAGACTATGCCCTTGATGGTGATGTAAGCATAACGTCACAAAAATATTTCCTCATTACCTAAGAGGGCGCTTTTGACCTGCACAATTATTTTTGAGACACACTGTACATGTATTCATTCAAACTTAGATTGTTCAGGTGCTTACATGGTCTTGTCTGTGACATTTAAGGGCCTGTTCAAGCGCTCTCCTGAAGCGAACCGTACCGTACCGAACCGTGCCAGAGGAGGCGCTTGAACACCCCTAAATCGAACCGTACCGTACCGAACCGTGCCAGAGGAGGCGCTTGAACACCCCTAAAGCGAACCGTACCGTACCACTCCAGAAGCGTGCCACGGAGGACCACCTCCCGATGTGGTCTGGAGCGTGCCAAGGCGAACCGTACCGTACCACGCTAAGCGCCTGAACGCATTCCGCTATACTTTAATGTGTGGTTCCCTTGGATTCGTGAGTAAAGCGTACCAAAGTGGTACCTCGGAGGCACGCTTCCCATATTTTTGCCTGAACACTCGCAAATGAACCACTCTGGCATGGTACGCATTGAGTTGGCAAGGTATGGTACGGCACGGTTCGCCTCCAAAAGCGCTTGAACAGGCCCTAAGTGTATATATACCTCTATAAAAGGTGCTACATAGCCCATGGCATGAGAGGAGTTGGTAGAGTGTGATAGATGCCTATTATACATGTGAAAATATTAGGATAGTGTCAGTATAAGCCATGGAATCTTGATCTAAAATTTCACAACACAATATGTTACTCAAAAGAAATTGAAAGAAATTCAATTGAATTTTGTATTCAATTGAATTAATGTATTAAAACTAAACTGCAAAATTTGCAGCTTCAAATCTGAAATTGTTCAGAATCTGAAATATAACATACTCATGTACAAGTCAAAGTGCAAATATGAAATCTACAATATTTACTGTGACACAGGCTGTTGTGAAACAAAAGGGGAAGGTGAACAGTTTATCAGATGAAATTAATCTAAAATGTATCTACAGGATGTCTAAAAAACCTAAGACCCAAGACTCATTGCCTGATCATCCAATACCATGTCAACTTTAAAACAAAGACTTGATTAAATTCAAGACAAGAATGATCCCAGCAACCTCAAAAGACAAGACCCCACTCTGTAACCCAGGCCCCAGCAACCTCAAAACTAATTTTAGTGAAACTTCATTTGTCTGTTGGATTACTTACTTTGTAGCACTTAGAGAGAAAATATCACTAACAGGGTACATAGTTTTCTTGGTGCTGAAAGAAAAGACGAGAGTTGAATAAGATTCAAACTGAGGTGTTAAAAAAAAGACATACTGTATTTGACACCTAGACAACACATCACATAAGATTGCCTCAATACAGAGAAAAAATAACAGCTGAGGAAGCAAAATAAACTGTCATTATAGTGTTTGTTGCTGTAGGCAATGTTTTGTATGGATTAGGTGATTACTAGATTTTGTGATAAACTTTAAAGAATATTGACATATTTGACACCTGCCTGGCATAGCAGTATGACCAAATTTCACACCTAGGGAGAATAAAATTCACAACTTTCAAAATAACACAAACTTGTCTGGATTTTTATGTCATACTTATCCATCTTCATAATATCAGGTCATGAAAGTTAATCACGCCGTCTGCCCATTATCCATTACAAACAGAGTTATCTATCATGATTTTAAAATATAACTTGGAATGATGAAGAATTAAGGAACAGTTCTGTGTGTAAAGTTTCAATTCTTAGGCAAGTAGGAGAAACATTTACAGTACAATGCTCAGTCTAGAATTCTGTGTGTTGCAACCATATATCTGGCCAAATCATATTTGGCCAGCTCCTTTTAAGAATTGGACCAACACCATTCAAAACTGAAGAAATATTGCACAAAATTGGGAACAATGGGGTTAGTAATTGCTGATCTATGTTTCAAATTTATAAGAAATTCCCAAAACAATGTTTGTATATTGTTACTTTGTTGCAAATCTGTATTTCTACAATTCAGTCTAAACCAGCTGCTCATAGGAATTAGACTGCCATTGTGCAAATAATAAGGAAATATAATGGACTTGTGGGAACAAGGGAGGTTATAACTTGAATTTACAATAAATTCTCAAAGAAAATGTTTGTGTTCATATAACTTTCACTCGAAAGCGAATCAAGTACATGTATCTCGACAATTCAGTCTAAATTTAGTCTGTGAATCACGCAATGACAGCTGTGTGCGAACAGCTTTGGCTAAATCTGATTGTGAACACACAACATGAACAGGTCACAATCATGTTTATTATCATACCTGAAATTTTGCTACATGGTTTCATGTCAGCAAGCTTATCTGCTTCCTGATTGTCAAGGAAACAACCAGGTAGCTTGTTATCTAGCATGATTAGGGTCAGGACAGTGATTTTCCGTTTCAAGAAAAGGCCTTTTCCGTTTCCAAAAATCTGGAATTCCATTTTAACTTGTCTGAAAAACAGAAATTCCGTTTTACCATAGACTTTGTATACATGAAAAAAATTGACAATTCTGTTTACAAGAAACAAATATTTCTCTCTGTTTCTGTGTTTTTGTGTCAACTTTTTCTAATGTTTGTTCTGAGTTTTGTGTTATTTCCTTTCAAAAAGAAAAATTTTGGAGAAAAAAGAGGTTTTCTGTGATTTTCCGTTTCAAATTGTGATTTCCGGAAATTCTGTCTGTTTTCCGTTATCGCGAAAAATCACTGTCCCTCCATGATGAGATATGCTAGAGGTTTATAAATGTATGTTCTCATTTGCTATGTCTACATTATCACACATATCACTTTCATTTGCATAGTTTGACGTTTCAGTTCAGATACATGTGTCCTTGTTGATTGCTAAAATCTTGGTTAACTGTAGATGACATATGTTTCAGTCTGCATAGCTTCTGAATACATTGGAAAATCATATGTCTATTTTTATTGCACAGTCAGAGTTTGGGTAAATACAATGAGTTGATATTACATTTTTTCCTTTATTTACAACTACGTGGAATGATGGGAGTATACCCTTATAAAAATGTTTGATTCCAAGTGTATCTCTGAGTATTTTGAAGAGGCAAAGTATCTCTCACTTCTTGATAGAAGCTTTTATATAAACATTTTATTGCTAAATTTTATCTTGCCAAACATGTATCAAAGAAAAAAGACCTACTTTTATATTTTTTCCCAAAAATACTAATTTTAAAAGCTTATTAACCCTTTGATGTTCCATGTTGGAATACCTTCTTGGGGAAAGCCCATCTGATATCCAAAGTCTTGAAATTCTTGCCAAGAAAGACTGTCATAAAATTTTCATTTTCTCATACTTTTTTCACAACAAATATCCATCGCAAGTGATAATCGCAAAGTTCACCTTCTTGCCTGTGTTTCTTCCTATATTTTTTTTTTTAAAGAGAGGTTATAATTCAGCCTGAGCTGGAACATACATGTATATGTAAACAAACCATCTTGAGTCTTTTTGTTTTGCCACCAGTGACCAGCTGCACTCAGTAATGCTCATTCCACTCATTTCCTATTTCTTGTAAATTACTGAGAAAGGAAACAGGAATTATAGACATGTAATTATTCCAGTATGCTGTCATTATCTCGGTCATTGCCCACTGCACTGATGATGTGCTTGATTTTTTTCTGGGTCATGTACCAAATACATTTGCTGGGTTGTGGTTTAAAGTGCTCATTTTGTTTTTGCTATTAAAACATGCTGGATTTAAAACATCAGCTTGGTATTTCTATGTTTTGTTGTTGTTGTTGTTTGTAAGTATTACAGTCAATCACATTTGTCCAATTATTCATGCTTGTTGTTATGTTGAATTGGATTCATCTGAAGGGTGCATTTTCTGTGGTCTGAGAAGCAGATCTGTGGTCCATGCTTTTGACTGTTTGCTGACAGTCGTCCAACTTCTCAAAATCTTGTTACAGAAGTCTTTTCATACATCTTGTCAAATCTTCTCATGTTTCTCAAAGCTGGTTTGGCATGACTTATCAGTACACGTTTCTCCAATGATTGCAAATGTTTCACAACCAATACAAGTCTATTTCAGACTTAATTGTGTACCACCAATATGAGCAGTGAATTGGACAAAAAGAACAATAAGTGTTAACAAGAGATGACTTGCATGAAGAAGACATGGAATCCAGTCCACATTAAAGGTAGATGTGACAATAAGAGCTACAACATGATCTTGGGCCATTGATGTGATCATGGTGCTTGCCCCCACCCCCCTCCCTGATTCATTGTAGTTGCTATAACTAAACTGATCATTTTCTGTATTTTCTCTCCATTTCCAATGTCAACTCACAAAGTATTTTTGTTCTATGACATCATGTGTGTCAGTCATATCCCAGACATTCTCTGTATTCAATAACAATTACTCATAGGTGATTCAAGAAATATCTAAATCCAGGCAAAGGAAGATCATGTGTCACAGATCTATGTTGGGTCCGTTACAAACTATCTAGTCTGTTCTCGGTTTTGTGGTTAATTCCCCAGGGCGGATGAAGTGTTGTCATTTAGTGGAGTGAGTGCTTTCTTTTGAGTAAGTCTATTGGGTAGGTGTGGCACCAAGGGAGGGGAGGGGTTGAGAACGGGGCGAACCCCCCCCCCCCCTGCATTGTTGTTGATTTGGCTTGGTGGAAGCTGTTTGGCTAGTAAAAGAAAAAAAATTGGCAGGTAATAATGTTTGTCAGCATCATTGACCCCCTGCCCCACCCCCTTTGTCAAATGCTGTTTAGTTCGAAAAGATTTTTTAGGGAGACAAAAATGTTTTTTGTTGTCATTGGCCCCTGCCTCCACTTGTCGGCTGCTATTTTGCTTGCTGTTTTGGCTTGCTGTTGGCTGCAGTTTGGCTTACTGTTTGGCTAGTAAAAAAAAAATTGCTGGCAAAATTTACCCAACAAATTTCGCCCCCCCCCCCCAAGATTTTACCCTGGCACCACCCCTGCAATCGGGGAATGTAATGAAGGCATTCCCATTTATGGTAACTTGATCAGTTTTCAGCTCTGTTCAGTGGGTTTGTCATCCATGTTAGATGCCTCATCCTGGGGGGCTCTCAGGAAGAATAATTTGTGGGAGGTTCAGATGGCAAATGTATCGTTTGAAAGCCTCGTCTTGATTGACAAATAAATGGGTCTATTCCTGTTGCTCATATGGCTAAGAGCAAGGAATTTGCTCATTAGCAAAAGAAGAGGAGAAAAAAACATAACAAGGGCAAGTCCGTATTTGTACTCCAGGTCATACCTGATGAGCCATTCTTGGATCAAACAATATTAACATCCTTAAGAGAATGGACATATCACATATTTCTCTTCTGAGAATATCTGTATTTCTTATTCTCTCATATTTCTCACACTTCTTAAGATGAAGTTACATCCAAACTATTGTTTTGATACAATACAGGATACAGTAAAATGAGTTTTTCATCCTGAAAGTGGGCAGGCTAAATCCAAGCAAATTAGGCCACTGCAGTTGTATCAACAAATATGCCATATACATGTATCTCAAAGTCTATTGGTAATGTCTATGAATTTAATTTTCCAACACAAAGCTATACAGATACAACTTTCACTTTCAAGAGTCAAGTGCATATTCTTTAATGTTTTTCTCTTCATTGACCCAGTGACATGACATAGGCAGACATTTGTTTCTCTTTGCTCTGGCTGTCAAAACCCACCTATTTGGGTTGTGGAAAAATATAGGTGATGGTCATAGGAAGTATCGATTGCCAAGGCAGTCCTACCCATGACTTACACCTTTTCTTTCCTATTGCCTTTTAGTGATGTAACCATTTCCTTGCAGGCTGAATGTTGATGCATGATAGCCAGTTTTTCAGAAGTGTGTGTTCTGTAGGCCATCCTGTGATATTGCGCGGTTGCTCATTTTAATCTTAAAGTTTGGTTTGGTTGTATTTTGCTTAATTTGGTTTAAAATTGTTTTTGGGTGGAGGTGATTGTACCTGAATGAAAAATAGAATGAAGCTTTATAAATCAGGCGGTGGCCAGGTGCAGACAAGTTATCCGGTAAAGTGAGGAATCAATATTGCTTGAAAACCTTACATAATTTAACATTTCATAGAAATTGGCTTGGTTTGGGCTAAGTTTACTTGCAGTATCCCATAATATAAGTTGGTTTTCTGTATATTACCTTGCCTTGTGCTGTATTAATGACCCTTTTGCATATAAATTTCACCAGAACTTTCATATTTTACGTCAGATATTTCTCTGGTAAAAATTTTATGCGATAAGCACTACTATGAAGCTCAGATGACAAAGATGACAGTTTTATCAAATTGAACCTCCACAATATCAGATTGGGCCCTTAACTCTTAACATACCAAAGTTGTAGATCTGCACCAAATAATACACATAAAGTCCGTAGAGGTTCAAATCCTCTGGCACGTTAAGAGTGAAGGCTCTTTATAAATAAGGCCGATAATATAGACTGTACAATTTATAACCTGGGGTGATAGAGAGATTGTTAGATTATTTCACCAATTGTTCCATGTAAATTTATTTCTGTATGTTTATTTTGGTTTGCTTTCTAATTTATAGGCCCTCTTGAGGTCACCCACCATTATTAAGTTCCTGAGAGAAAGCCAGCAGCAGCTGTCCAACAATCACCAGAGTCAGGACGCACCTCACATGAAGTCAATGACGACCACCAAGAGGAGTTCATCGACGATGACAATGACATGAGAAGAATAAACCAAAGAAAGCTGATAGTTTTTTGCCCCAGCCAGGCTGCTCTGCCAACATCACAGGGCATACACATGAATATGTGAATCAACAATGTGTTGCTGTAAACATTCAAGTCATTATTTTGTCATGGATGATGACTATTGGTAGTGCAACTGTGATGAGACGAAACTCTAATACCCCTTTCACACTGCTTCCAACGGTGAACCCCCATTGAATTAAGCAGGTAACCACCGGGGAAAATTTGAACGCTGTCTTTTCATGCTGGAGAACATCCTCCGATGAATTTTGAGTGCGATGTGCCCTGCACCTGTTTTGTGCACACCACGGCCGACCAGGCTGTACCTCCTTGATTATACCTGTGACGTACTTTCGTGCATGTACATTTATACGTAGAAACCGAGCTAGGCAATGCAATGGATGCATGCATGCTGTCATTTGCACATTCGTCATTAATGTTATAACTAAAAAATCACATCTTTTGTGGATTTTACTACGTTCCAGTGTTACAATGTCGCGCCTCAATTCAACCTGGTCTACTGAAATGTAACTTTGAATGACCTTCGTTCAGAATCACAACTTCTTATCAATCTACATTTTGCCCACTGAGTTCTAACACATACAGTGCAGAGATCAGTGATTTTACCCGGTGATTAACCACGACACCCTTTCACGCTAGACTTTCCCCGGTGAACACCCGCTAGTTCATATGTGTTTACTCGGGACGGTTGGAGGGTAAATTTTTTTAAAAATTTAATCGGAGGTTCCCCTGGAGTTCATCCGAGTTCCCTTTCATGCTGAGAGATTCACCAGGTGTACCCGAGTGCACCCGGGTAAAATCTCGCCAGCGTGAAAGGGGTATAAGACAAGTCATGAATGAGCAGTTGAGTTGCATGAGTGTGACATAAAATGGAACTTAAAGCGTGTGTTCAACCAGGGCCTAGAAATAGCTCTTTAGACAAATTCTGGTCACTGTCAGTCATGGCATTCATACTACCTGCCGTGCAACAACCACTCCACTTCTCCCATTTTGGCATGAGACCTCCGAATTTGGAGACATTTGGTAATATCTTCTGTTCTCCCACTCAATTTTCAAATTTTCTCTATTAGCAGGAGAATCTTCAGTTTAGGAATTGCAGCATGTGTCCCATGTTATAATGTTGCTACGTGTGGATATTTTGCACTGCCATGTAAGGGCGTGGCAAATGGTCATTCATGCAAATCATGATTTTGACTTGAGAACCAATATATCAGAACAACAAGCGTAAAGTACTATAATAGTGTATGAATCAAAGTCATTACTTGCCAAATTAATTTTACTAAAACTTTGCAGATTAAAAACAAATTGCAAGACCAGTGATTAGATAATTCATCATTCATAGTGTTCACTGCGTCCTGCACCCTGGACATGTTTATACATTTGGATGACTGAATGTATGTCATCTGAAATATGTATACTTGTACAGAATGTTTCTTTTTACTCATAGTGCAATGAAATTATTTGTATACAGAGGGACAAATGAATCCTGTATACAGTGTAACCTTATTAAATATTTTAATATCTATTTTCTTTGCATAAAACATTGCAAATTAAGACAATAGTAATGATTTGTATCATTGGGAAAGATACCAGTTGGTATGATCAGTTGAAGACTTTATATAGTGGGGATGGTTATGTTTGTTTAACTTGTTTCAGCAGTTTGGTGTTCTTTTTCATCATATCCACTTGATTCAGTAATTTTAAACAACTTATTAACTCTTTTACTTCCAGTAATTTTATCAAAGATATGTCAATAATTCCTTTCTGCATCTTAAAACAAAAACCATAAATGTTATGAAATAATTATACTTGATTTTAGTATATTTTGAACTTTTGAACCTTCAGTGTGATGTAAAGCCAAGTCACGTCAGGTATTCTGCAAGTTCTATGTCATATAACCCAGCCCATTTAAAAATTGTGAGTGAGAACTCTCCCCCGCAAAAAGAAGTATACAGGGTGGCCCAGAAAGAATGCAACTCCTGCAATGGTTAATTCCCTCAACATCATCAGCAAAATGTCATCAATTGGTTTCTAGTTTATTGGTTTAAACATTCTTTTTCCAGCGTAATGATATCATGATCATTGATTTGGAATAAAGCAATGAATCCTAAGGCCATTTTTCTGAGGCAGTGTCATTTCCCAAATTTGCTACTTTTTCAACTCCAGTGGTCCTTGGAAAACTAAGATATTCTCTTGTTGCAGCGTGCCATAGAATAAGCTACGCTGACAAACCACACAACTGCCCTCGCTTTGATAAAGAAGACAATGTGAGGTATGGCTCACACTGTCATTGCAGTTTGTCTGTGCAGCTTGTTCTATGGCACACTTGAATCAGGAGAATATCTCAAGAGTTATCTCAGTGTCAGTCCAAAAAGTAGCAAATTTGGGAAATGACATTGTCCCAGAAAAATAGCCCTAGGATCCAAAACGACTTACTCAAAATCAGCCATCATGGTATCATTTTGCTGGAAAAAGAATATTCTCAACAATTAAATAAAAAACAATATTTTGCCAATGATGTTGGAGAAATAACCATCACAGTTGTTGCGTTCTTTCTGGGCCACCCTGTATAACATTGACAGAACCTGGGCTTTTGCCATTTTTTTTTTCAAAGCAGAAAGCAGATAACTTTATTGGCATTATACAAGAGTGTGGCAAATAGTTGATTTCATTTTGTGTGATTCAAATCACAGACTATCTAATTTGTGCTGACTGACAAATTGATGTAAATTACTGTAATACGTTGTCTCCCACTGATTGTTTTTTTCCAATGACAACCGACAAATGTACTGCATGTTGATTTTTTTTTTTAATGCGTATGTGTATATTGTGGGAAAGAAAAAGAAATTGGATACAGAAATTTAGTTCAGCCAAATTTGCTCAAAAGTTTTAATTTCTGAATGCATACAATATCTGGGTATTTATTCCTCTTTAAAAAATAATTTTATCATTTGTTACAGCTTTTTAGACATTCTCCAAAAGTATCAGAAATAATTTTCAGTGATTTTTATGAGTAACTTTACATGCATGTATTGTTGTAAATACATGTATATATGCTTTGTAAATACATTACTACATGTGCATATACAAGTAAGTTAATACCTCTTTTGAGAAATCCCTTTGCCATGTGTGTTTATTCAAATTGTTTTGTACTTGTGATATACATGTAGAACTCTTACACATGCTTGTCTTATTGATATATTTATCATATGTATGCAATATATGTACACACACACATACATATGTGTAATCACCTTCGACCGAGGACATACAATTTTTTTATGTGAGTGTGTCCGTGTGTCAGTGTGTCAGTGTGTATTTGTAACGGTAATACAGAGGACACACAACCGTTTTCTACCTATTGAAGGAGGACGAAAATTCCGACAACTGCGGACGTATTACATTACGGTACACAACCTCCAAACGCGGACATTCTCTATTATACCCCCAGACCTTGCTTACTGGTTGTAATGACGCATAAGCACCTCAATTACAAGAAGCTCAAAAAACGTGGACCGTCCCCCCTGGAAGGTATGTCCGCGGTTGTACAGCAAAATTAATCCAAAACGTCCACGGTTCGAGGCGATTACAAACACACACACACACACCACACGTGAGTGTTCTCGCCGTCAATCGGGGACGTAATTTTTAATTCATTACAGACATGCAAATAGGGACATGTGGTGTGTGATATTCGACCGCCAATTGCGGACACACTTCATTCCAATTTGGGATGCCCATGTGTGTAAAATTTTGTGTGTAATTTTTAACATGCAATCTCGGACAAATTTTGTGCACAGTAAAAAAAAAATGATGCCATCCATTGCTTTTCAAATTTGCAATCGTTTGCACTAGGTTTAAAAACTCTGACCGTCACTGTTTTCTGGATGGTCCCCAGTCTGAATGTGTCATCCTTACGTCCCCTTTTGGTGGCATTTTACACACACACACACACACACACACACACACACACACACACACACACACACACACACACACACATGTACACACACTTGTAATCCCTCCCGAACGGGGACATAATTTTCAATTGATTACAGACATGCAAATGAGGACGTACACGCATGATACAGTATTTGACTGCCAATGGAGGGCATACTCCATCCCAGCCCGACACACCAGTTAAATATAAATCTCATGATTATATGTATGTTTGTCCAATATGTTTATGTGAATGGGATGGGGTGCAAGTACAGTTTTTCCTGATAGCGGCATATATTGCTGCACTGTGAAATTATTGTATTGTTTACAAACAATAATCAATAATCAAATGTCTGCTGTGTTGTTAATATTTAGAAATGAATATTAAAACTCTGTTCAGCCTGTTGAATTTACAAAGCCAGCCAATTTATTGATTTTTTTTCTGCGAAATTGACAGATGTGCAAATAAAAATTCACAAACCTTGGTTTAAATGCATCTTTTATACCAAGATTTAAGAATGACAAAGTCTTGCTGACATACTGGCATGGACAGGCATTACAAACTAATATTGACTGCAATTAGCATTGCTAACATCCATGAATTTGTATTTACACTATTTTTGCAGTTCGTCTCTTGACTATTAATAGTTCAATTACATTGTAACATTTCATGAACCAACAATTGAAAAATGAGATCTGTGCTTTCACACTTGAGAACCACCAAAAAATAAATGATAAATTTCTCATCCATACACAAAAGTAATATTGGCAAAACATCTTCACATTCTAAAATAATAGTTTTACTTTTCCTATATCCATCATTTTTTTTCTTAAAAGTTCCCAAAATCCTTCATACAATTGAGGGCAACCAACCCTTCATCACACAATGTGTACAGCTCCCAGTGTCCACTTGTTTTACACAATTCACTATATGGGATCATTTAAAGGTATTGGCTAACATTTACCACAGTTAAAAAAAATCTGAGCCGCATGATTTCCCATGCTACCAGTGTTTTTGATGAGGTCTGAAAATGAAGCCCTGAAAAAATTGTATTTCAAAATGATTATTTAGTGCTTTAAAAAAGTGAAAATGGTGAGTTGACCAGATTCACTTGCCCATTTCCTCCCATAGATGTACTGTGTGTACACCTAGGTTAATAAAACTCGCCCTGAGTTTTATTGTTTATTCATGTATAACTTGCCATTGGCAATGTAACTTTCCAAACTTTTGTATTCTAGGGTGTTTATTTGTCCATTTGAACACTACTATGTAGCTCAGATATCAAAGTTTGACAATTTTTTAAATTGAAGCTCCACAATGTTAGCCTATCACTTTAAGATTGTAGAAAATTGAACAAAAACACCCATTCACTGAATTTATTTTAATATATTTAATTGACTTTTAAAATTTGGCCTTTAATTGGCACAAATATTCCACTTTCATCAAACCACATTCCACTGGATACTCAACGCTGATGTAATCCATGGCATAAACAAATAAATGTATTCAGAGCAAACTACACTGGCCCATCGTGACCTTGCATCAGCAAAAATAGTCCACTCTTTAATTACTAATCTTCCAACCTTCGTAACTTCATTACTATTTCACACTCTCAGCTGTAGTTATCCCTGGAACATAACAAGTGATGCAAAGTTCATCGACCTTTAACCTTATTCCTGTACTTGTACGTAACCATCCCGCAGATCCTCATCCAAATTTGTTGTTCTTAGCTATATTCATTTCTGGAATATGCCAATAATAAAGTTTACCACCCATTTCTGTTCTGACTTTAAAGGTCCCCTGCAATATATCACCAAATCACTAAATACTTCATGAAAATATGCATCATACATTTTAAACAATTTTCTTAAATTTTTCTGCACCCTGTTAAAGCAAAGGTATAGTTTTGGTAAATGGTGAAAAGATGAAATTCACTGCTATTTCACTTTGTTTTTTAGATACACCTACATGATCTATCAATGCTCTAAAAATTGCTTGCGTTGAATCTCTCCCATTTTTGAGAAATTACTCAAAATATAAAATATCGGGGGGGGGGGGGGGGGTACCCCTGACATTTCCCATAGGTAATGTGCATCCTGCTAGATGAAATACAGGTACATCGTGGAACCTCGATATAAGAGGTCGGCCATATAACAATAATCCCTTATTATACAAGTGAATTTTGCAGTCCTAACTCATTTCTTTGTTTTTGTACCCCGATATAGTGAGAAACCTGATAGAACAAGGTAATTGTCATGGTTTTTTTAGGTCCTTGTTATAACGAGGTTCCACTGTATCATAAATTAAACATTTTTCAGATTTGATGATGTTTTCTCATGTCTCGGGTGACAATAGAATACTTTGTGAAAGACTGACAAAAAATTTGTCTCATCGATCAAAACTATTCTTGGGCTTTAAGTCCCATGGCCAAAAATCCCCAAGATTACCTTTATTCATATTCTGGTCGGTCCATCATCATCCTGTAATGCCCGAGCTGAACAATACACAACGTTATGTGCCTTCACAGTCATTGTTATTTCTACCTGGACTTTCAACACTAGCATCATTTATTTTTAGGCAAATTTTTGACAGAGCAATGACCATTGTTCTTCAAACGGCTGTCAGAGGTGGTATTGTGTGACTGTGATGCTATTGTAGGCAGGTATGCGTAGTTGTGGCAGTGGATGGTTAAGGTACATAACTTTATCTATTGTTCATTTTAAATGTTACAGGATGTCACAACTAGAATATTAATCAAGATGATCTGGAAGGTTTTTTTTAGAGGTGAAGCTTAACAAGGTGCAGAAACAAAGAAGTAATGTTTAAAACTACAGTGCACTCCCGTTATAACGAACACTAATTCCTGCTACAACGAAGTAAAAATTTAGGTCCGAAGTTTATTATCTATATACCTTTATATACTTTGACTGTTATAACAAAATTTCAATATAGCAAAAGAAAATCTGCTGGTCCCAAGGACTTTGTTATAGTGAGAGTCGCCTGTACGGTATATGATGCATATTTCAAGTACAGTGTAGTAATTTGGTGATGTATAGACCAAAAGGTATTTGGATTATAGGGGTCCTTTAACATCAGTTACTTCACTATATATACCATATAAGCCCCCCCCCCCTAAAAAAAAAAAAAAAGAAGAGATATGTTGCCCTCAAGTGGAAAATTTTGAAAATTGGGTTGGTCAATCGATTTTCACTATTTTTTTAATATTTTTTTTTCACGACATAAATACATGTAGGACGAAACTCTGTGAGAGTCGAGTTTTCCAATATTTTTAACAGGTCTTTTGAATGGGCAAAACGAATATAAAAGTGCTGTTCTAAGCCATTGAATAGGAATTTTAACAAATTCTTCTCACAAGTCTGACATTTTTCTCGCCAAAATGGTGAATTTGTATATTTTGGGTCTGCTAAAAAAATTGTGACCCTGTTTTTTTCACATTTTACGGTTGGTCGCTTGAGGGCAAAATAATTTTTTTTTAAAGGCCTAATGTTCTGTTATTCATTTGAAACTCTCCCTCTATGCCAAATCACCATTAGACCTAGAATTTGTTCTGAAAAAATGAATGTATTGAAAAGTATTATGAATAATAAATCCCTAAATATTGATTTTAAAAAAGATTCATTGGTTTATTTATTTACAGTCAAGATTTTATTCTTTTTTTAAACCAATACATCCAAACAACTGAACAAAAACGCCTTAAAACAACAATAGGTTTTTGACATTGTAGGTGTACCAGCTTGGCTGTACCCTGCTGTTTTATTCAAACATCAGAATTCAACAGTCAGGACGACAACAAAGTTATGACAACGACAAAAAAATACTGACCACTGTTGCTTTTCTAAGAAATCGAAACATTGATTTTGAATTACATTAACAGAACATGCAGCAAAAAAAATTCTGTAGTGTTTGATACAAAATTGGTATGAATACTTCTAAAAAAAATAGCAGTAGTACTACTGGAATGGACCCATATTTGTGACAGTCAATCACTTTACCTCTATCCCTTCGTAAGGCAGTTAGAGGTCTACATCAAGCAGTTTTATTCAAAAGTGGATTTTCTTGAAAATGGCATGGGTTAGACTATGAAGTAAG
>JZLH01S0605335.1:39279-53334 GCA_001188425.1 Eucidaris tribuloides | reverse complement strand
CAATGGGCAAAATGAATATAAAATGAATATAAAATCACTAAATCTTCTTGAAAATGTGCATATATAATGATACAGTAGTTTAAACATTTATTTTTCTGTTAACTTTTCTGAGCCGTGTTAAGCTCCACCTCCAAAAAAATCCTTCCAGATCATCTTTATTCATGTTCTGGTGCTGACATCATCAATGTAATCCATTTGAAATGAAACAACTAGGACATGTATGTAACCCTCAGCCATCCAGTTGCTATATACTACGTATATCTGCCACAACCGTCACCACAATACACCTCTGACAGCCCCTTTGAAGAACAATGCCGTCATTGCTCTGGTCAAAATTTTGTCGCCAGAAAGATTGCCTAAAAATAACTGTTTTTAGTGTCTAGTGCAGGTAGAAATAACAGTGACTGTGAGGGCACATAACTTTTGTGTATTGTTCAGCTCAAGCATTACAGTTGAGTGATTTGATGCTACCGACCTAGAAATGAAAAAGATGATCTTGGTGATGTTTTGGCCATGGGACTTAAAGCTCCAGAGTTAGTTGGGGTTGATCGATCAGACAAATTTTTTGTCAGTCTTTCAAGTAATTCTAGTTGTCACCCGCGCAGGACATGAGAAAACATCATTCAAATCTGAAAAAATGTTTAATTTATGATACAGTTGCGAACCTCGTTATAACAAGGACCTAAAAAAACCATGACAATTACCTTGTGTCTATCAGGTTTTCTCACTATATCGGGCGTACAAAAAACAAAGGAATTATAAGGAGATTAGGACCTGCAAAATCACCTTGTTATAACAGGATTTTTGTTATATTCTGACCTCTTTATATCGATGGGTTTCACTGTACCTGCTTATTTAAATTAAATGAGAGCCATCTAGCAGGATGGCACATTACGCATGGCGGAAATGTCAGGGTTCCCCCCCCCCCGCATATTTTATATTATCGAGTAACTCTTCTAAAAAAAAATGGGAGAGATTCAACACAAGCAATTTAGAGCATGCATAGATCATGAAGGTGATCTAAAACACAAAAGTGAAATTGCAGTGAATTTTCATTTTTTCACCATTTACCAAACTATCCTTTGCTTTAATTGGGGTGCCTAGAAAAATGTAAGGAAATTGTTTAAAATGTATCATGCATATTTCATGACAGTATTTAGTGATTGCGTGATCATATTGCAGCGGCGACTTTAAAGTCAGAAACCGTAAATGGGTGGTAAACTTTAGTATGGCAGTATTCCAGAAATAGAAATAGCCTAAGAACGACAAATTTGGTCATGAGGATCTGTGGGATGGTACATACGAGTAGAGGAATAAGGTTTACATGTCATAGACTTTTGCATCACTTGTTATGTTCAGCGATAACTTACAGCTGAGAGTTGTGAAATAGTATGAAGTTATGAACGTTGGAAGATTTAGTAATTACAGTGCGACTATTTGCTATGCAAGGTCACGATGGTCAGTGTAGATTGCTTGAATATCATTTATTTGTTTATGCCATGTTACAGTGCACTTCTCTTATAAGAACACTGCATATAACCAAATTTCCATTATAAGGAAGTAAAATCTGTTGTTGTCCCATATTCTTAGATTTCCTTCTTATTTATTGTTTTTTGCAACCCTGATATAATAGAAATTTCATTATAAAGAAACAATTTTCATGTGGTCCCAAGGACTTTCTTACAACGCGCAGTTGCACTGTTTACATCAGCTTTTGAGATCCAGTGAAAACATGTTGATGAAAGTGGAATATTTGCGCCCAATTAAAGGCCAAATTTTAAAAGTCAGTTTAAATTTATTAAAATAAATTCAGTGAATGGGTGCTTTTGTTAATTCCATTTTCTCAATCTTAAGATGATACCCAATATGTGAATTGCATAAAACGTGCAACACTGGTACAGGCAACTCCCGTTATAACGAAAGTCTTCATACCAGCAATTTTCTTTCGTTGGTATTGAATTTCTGCTTCTAACAGAACAGTTAAAGTTACTTTAAGATATACACGATAATTTTGAGACCTGAATGTTTACTTCATTGTAACAGGTAATATTTGTATAACTGTGTTTGTTATAACGGGAGTGCCGTAGCTGTTCACGTGTGATGAAGAGGATGTTGCTCCTCAATTGTATGAAAGTTTTGGAAACTTTACGGAAAAGAAATGACCAGGATATAGGAAAATCAAAACTATTATTTTGAGAATGTGAAAGATGTTTTTGCAAATATTATTGTGTATGGATGAGAAAGTTAAGCATTTATTTTTTGGTAGTTTCTCAAGCTCTGAAAGTACACGATCTCATTTTTCAATTGTTGGTTCATGCAAAAAATAGTGTAAATACAAATTCATGGATTTAGCCAACGCTAATTGCAGCTCAATATTAGTTATTGTACTGCCGTTCATGCCAGTATGCCGGCCAAGACTTTGGTCGTTCTTAATATCTTGGTATAAAGATGCATTTAAACCAGGTTTGTGAAACTCTTTATTTGCAAGGAGGGCGAAAAAAAATCAATTAAATTGCTGGTTTGTAAATTCACACAGGCTGACACAGAGTTTTAATTATTCATTTCTAACATATAAACAACACAGCAGGACATATTGATTATTGATTATTTGTTTGTAAACAGTACAATAATCACAGTGCAGTAATATATGCCTGCTATCAGCGAAAAAACCATTCTTGCACCCCTCTATTCACATAAACATATTGGACAAACATACATACAATCATGAGATATTATATTTAACTGATGTGTTCGGCGCTGGGATGCAGTATGTGCCTCCATTGGCAGTCAAATATCATGCGTGTTCTTTTTTGAGTTTTTTTTGCGTTTTTGATACGTCCTCATTTGTATGTGCTGTAATGAATTGAAAATTACGTCCCCGTTGGGAGGGATTATAACGTGTGTGTACATGTGTCGTGAGGTGTGTGTAAATTGCCACAAAAGGGACGCAAGTATGACACATTCAGACCGAGGACCATCGGAAAACAGGGACGGTCCCGAGTTTTTAAACACTTAGTTGCAAACGATTGCAATTTGAAATGCAATGTATGAGGGCCATCAATTTTTTTTTTAACTGTGCCACAAGAATTGTTCCAGATTGCATGTTAAAAATCCCACACAAATTTTTCATACACACGGCATCCCCAATTGGAATAAAGCTGTTGTCCGCAATTGGCGGCATCGAATATCACAACCACGTCCTATTTGCATGTCTGTAATGAATTAAAAATTAAGTCTCCCCGTTGACGGCGAGAACATGGCATGTGTGTATGTGTGTGTATGTGTGGTGTGTTTGTGTGCGTATGCATATATTGCGTACATGTGATAAATACATACTCCAACCGTACGGATTATTTTCCAGGGCAGTTCTGTTTTATTAAGGTTACTGGCGGTGCGTTCACAACAAAAAATAGATTACAATAATGAATAGAACTGAGTCCAAAATAAATTAAACTACTTGAACCAATATGCCTTGGTTACATATAGTTGGTTTAATACAATGCAATTATTGTAATTGGAAATTGCGTGTTTTCATTCCTGGTGAGTACGGAACAAAAGGTTGTTTTATTCATAGCTTTTTCTCATAAGACAAATTATTTGTGTTCAGCTGTTTCAAATATTTTTGCTTTCACTCTTAATCTCATTCTTTGATTATGCTAAATCTTTTTATTTGTATTCGTACCGCCTAATAACTGTAATAAGAACCAACTTGCCCGTGAAAATCCGTACTGCCTTGGCAGGTATGTTAAATATTCAATAAGACTAGCCATGTAAGAGTACTATATCACAAGCTACAAAACAATTTGAATAAACACACATTGGCAATGGGGATTTTCTCAAAAGAAGGTATTAACTTACATGTTTTATAGATATGCACAATGTAAGTATGTATTTACAAAGCGTATGCAAATAAACAAAGTTACTCATAAAAAAAATCACTGAAAATCATTCTGATACTTTTGTGTTTTGTCTAAAAAGCTTCTAACAAATGATAAAATTATTTTCTAAAGAGGATAAAATACCAGTATTTTATGCATTAGAAATGAAAACTTCTTGAGCAAAATTTGACTGAACTAAATTTCTGTAACCAATACCTTTATCTTTCCCACAAATACACATATTGCCATTAAAAAAATACAACATGCAGTACATTGTTGGCATGTCATTGCGAAAAAAACAATCAGTTGGGCAACAACGTATTACAGTAATTTACATCAATTTTTCAGTCAGCACAAATTAGATAGTCTGTGATTTTGATCATAAAAAATGAAATCAACTATTTGCCACACCATCTTGTATTATGCAATAAAGTTATCTGCTATTTCTGCTATTTGGAAAAAAAACTTGTGCAAAAAGCCCAGGTTCTGTCAATGCTTAGTACAGGGTGGCCCTGAAAGACGCAACACCTGTGATGGATTATTCTCCAACATCATGGCAAAATGTTATTTGGTTTTTTATTTAATTGGTGAGAATATTCTTTTCCAGTCAAAATGATACCATGATGGCCCTGATTTAGTAAGTCGTTTTGGAATCCTAGGGCTATTTTTCTGAGCAAATGTCATTTCCAAATTTGCTTACTTTTTTGACTGACACTGAGATAACTCTTGAGATAGATTCTCCCGTACAGCGTGCCATAGAATAAGCTGCACAGTCAAACTGCAATGACAGTGTGAGCCATACCTCCACATTGTCTCTTTCTTTTCAAAGCGGCGGCAGTCATGTCGGTTGTCAGCGCATTCTTATTTCTATGGCACGCTGCAACAACGAGCCATATCTTAGTGTTCCAAGGCCGCTTGGACAGAGTTGAAAAAGAGCAAATTTGCCGCGAAATGACATTGCCCAGAAAATTGCCTTAGAATTAATTCATGGACAAATAATTACAAAATTGACACCAAATCATTACTGCCTGCCAGCTAATAACTGTTATAAGTCAGAAAGACAGTTAGTTAGGTTCTCTATTTCACATAGAGGTATATCAGTTTGACTAATTAATGTCGATTTTTAAGCGGAAAAGCCGTAGCTCAGCGGTTTGCGTCGCCGGTGAAGCTTTCTCCATAAGACCAACACACACGCGCCATGGGGTGGTACTTGAACCGTAATAGGGCGCCCAGACATTCGAAAATTATTCTATTTCACAGTTCGGGTGCGAGAAATATATACGAGCTGGTTGAAATGATAACATTTACGATCCTTCGCGAAACTGTATTCATGTAACATAGAGCGAAGGCTTCGAGCGACGTCTGTATGGCGTCCGTGGTCGATTTTTCAGTCCTTTCTCAGACGGGATGCCATACAGGTTGAAGCCTTCGGGCTATCATGTAACGAGCTGTGGACCAATCACATCTTCGTAAACTGTATATTGACATCTAATATATTACACAATTTATTAATACTTTCATTATGTCTGAAGGTTTTCTTACCATACGAAATTTTTTTTGTACGATGAAGTCAAACTCAGGCCCTATCTTCTTGAATCACTACGACTCACGTTCTCATGGCCATGACTGTTGAGAAGAAAAGACACACAAGGTCATCTGACCTTTCATTGACAAACAAAGTTAATATATTATATATTTTTTTCTCAGTCGTCTTTATTCGAATTAAAAGACCCGTTAAAAAATATAGGGAAACTCAACTGTCACACAGTCCTACGTTTGGATTGTAGGGGTCCTTTAACCTCAGTTACTTCACTATACATATCATATAAGCCCCCCTCCCCCCCCCCCCCAAAAAAAAAAAAATGGAAAAGGGGGAAAAAAAAGATATGTTACCCTCAAGTGGAAAATTTTGAAAATTGGGTGGGTCGGTCGATTTTTATTTATTTAATGTTTTTTTTTTTTACAACATAAACAAGTACATGTAGGACGAAACTGTGTGACAGTCGAGTTTCCCTATATTTTTTAATGGGTCTTTTGAATGGGCAAAATGAATATAAAAGTGCTGTATTAAGCCACTGAATAGGAATTTTAACAAATTTTTCTCACAAGTCTGACATTTTTCTCCCCAAAATGGTGAATTTGTATATTTTGGGTCTGCTACAAAAAAAATGTGACCCTGTTTTTTTTTCACATTTTATGGTTGGTAACTTGAGGGCAACATAATAATTTCTTTTTAGGGCCTAATGTTCCATTATTCATTTGAAACTCTCCACGCCAAATCACCATTAGACCAAGAATTTGTTCTGAAAAAATGAATGTAATGAAAAGTATTATGAATAATAAAATCGCTAAATATTGATTAAAAAAAAAAGATTCATTGGTTTATTTATTTACAGTCAGGATTTTTATTCTTTTTTAAACCAATACATCCAAACAATTGAACAAAAACTCCTTAAAACAACAGATAGGTTTTTGACATTGTAGGTGTACCAGCTTGGCTGTACCCTGCTGTTTTATTCAAACATCAGAATTCAACAGTCAGGACGACAACAAAGTTATGACAACGACAAAAAAATATTGACCACTGTTGCTTTTCTAAGAAATCAAAACATTGACCTTGAATTACATTGACAGAACATGCAGCAAAAAATTCTGTAGTGTTTGATACAAAATTGGTATGAATACTTTTACAAAAATAGCAGTAGTACTACTGGAATGGACCCATATTTGTAACAGTCAATCACTTTACCTCTATCCCTTCGTAAGGTAGTTAGAGGTCTACATCAAGCAGTTTTATTCAAAAGTGGATTTTCTTGAATTACATGACACGGGTTAGACTATGAAGTCAGTCACTCAAGACTAGAAATAGCCTGATTTGGGGAACATGGGACATTCACTCAAATTTTGAGGTATTCGGTGCCTTACTATTGATTCTAGCTCATGTCCTATATGGTACTACAGCTACACCATTTAGGTGATAT
The DNA here is from genome assembly GCA_001188425.1 of Eucidaris tribuloides. Classification (NCBI taxonomy): domain Eukaryota; kingdom Metazoa; phylum Echinodermata; class Echinoidea; order Cidaroida; family Cidaridae; genus Eucidaris; species Eucidaris tribuloides. The sequence goes on along the minus strand of JZLH01S0605335.1, from coordinate 46,475 downwards.
AAAGGTAAAATTTCATGTCATAGCATATGTTTCAGTTCCCTGAAAAGCAAACAAGTGGCATATTTGTATTTGTAAAATTACGAAGTAGAACATTTCATGTACATATACAAATATTTTGACAAAGAGATTTATCCCCGTAGTCAATATGTACAATACTATATACAGTCATTTCTTTAATTCATGTAATTCACACAATGCAACATTTATTGTCATGATTGTTTTTCCAAGTATATTTCAATCTGATTTTCAACTTGTGCTGTAAGTTGTATAATACTACTCCCTGACTTTCGTAAACTGTTGTTTGAAACACACGATTGACGGTCAAGTGCCATATTTCTAATTCAATCCTCTATCTATCTATCCAGCATGAAGCTAGTTATTTCTATGATGGTCTGTCTGGAATAAATTAGATACCCTTGCTCTATCTCGGGCTCAGTGCTAATCAACTGAATTTTTCCAAGCCACGTTTGCATGCAGCATACCAGATGAGTGAATTCAATACTTTCATGCTTTTTATCTTTTTTTGTACTAATTTTTTTTAATTTATCCAACACCAACTTGAGATGACACAACATTGCAGACACTCAAAACTACTAATGATATTTTAACTGAATAAATGTCCTGAAATACCAGTAACACTATATGAAAGGCAAAAATATCCTTATTTTTGTCTTTGGAGAAGTATTTGTGAATTATATTATAAAAGTTCATGTCAAGTATGTAATTCAAAGGTAAGGAGGTCTGACTGCCCACTGTGCCATAATTTCAAGTACATTACTGACTCTGCAAAAACTGAACAAGGTGAATGTTTATAATGCATGTAGTATTAATGTTGTGAACAAACTTCAGAGTAAGTTCTGTGTAACTTTGCCTGACAAAACTTTAGTGGAAAAACTTTGGAAAGGTTGGACACTTATCGAACATGAGACAAGATGACAAGTAAACATGGCTTAGAGTAAAAAAAAGAAAATTCGCATTCGCCCTGGTCCCTCAAAACCTAATTCTCGTCTGAAGAGACTAACACATCACTAGACATTGCACAGCGGTCTCCCTTTGTGTATTTTTGTGCACATGACACTTAGAATTAATAAATTTCTTGGGTTTAGAGTTTGGGGAGATGAACAATGTTGACTGACATACACAATAATATATTTAACTTTTCCAATGCTCTTTTGAAAGAAAGGAGTTCTATACAGATAGAAGTCTTTTTGGCAAAACAGTGTAAAATGGGGTACTTTACAACAGGTATGAGGCATAACAAACAACATATTCCCAATACCAATCTATACTAATTTTCTCAAAAATTATTGTGCACAAGAACATTTTGTTAAGCAAAGACACATGAATAGAATAAGTTGGTATAATTTACTGTAGCGTGACCTCAGTATTTTGATGTATTTAACCCAGTGGAGTTGATTTGACTTTACAGGACCCCCTTTAGATCTCAGCCATCGACCGCACAATCGCGACAAAAATTGGCATGACCTAATCTACAAAATTGTATAGTTATTATAATTTTTTTTTATTATGTTAATTTATGCATAATTAATGTGTGAAATTATACTTTTTGTTCTTAATCACTAAATAAAGCTCCAAACATGCTAATTTTTGTTGTAGACACCTTTTGTGGTGTTCTTAGCAAATGTACTTGAAAAAAATTGCAATATCAGAATCAATTTCTCATGTATTTTATTGTTTTTGCAATTTCTTATGTATTTCTTTGTCTTTTGGACCTTTTGTTTTTTATCATTTTTCAATGAAATTTGTCGGTGACACATATGTGATTATAAACAACATACAATTAAGTAATTTGAATCAGTCAAAGCAAAAATATACATACATTTATGATTCTTGGCTGAAAACACAATTTGTATTGAAATTGTACACAAAATTATGTTTTTGAGCAATTTTTGGAGCAACATGCACGTACAAAATTATGCTTATCTTCGGAACTGCGTACCCAGGCGTCGCAAATTTTATCTTAAAAGATGCAGGAGACTTGGAGGAAACAAGTCATGAGAGTGGTGAGAGCTTTTCGTGTTGCGGAACTATCGCATGAAACACCGGAAGGGGGGGGGGGCCTTGGAGAGATAGGGTTAAACATGTTTCAGATTGGTCTCTTACCCTCTCTGATTGTAAACAAGCAATAACACTACACCTCACAGTTCATGTTTTTGGAAAATCTATCTTTTAGTCAAGAACAACAGCATCACTTGGGATCAACAATTCTGCACCATTTCATCATGAGTTCACGGGTATATTTGGGCAGTGGCAACATATGGCACAAATATGTTTGTGTTTTTTCCAATGAATCTGAAATGGCCAAAAATTTTGTGTGTACATCTGTGTGTATCTGTGTTGGTATGTATGTAGATGTGTGGGAAAATAACTAATTTGAAATTTGGCATACATACCCAACAAATTCACATAATATCAAAAAGCAAATTTGTGAAACTCCTTATTTCTTAAAATCTTGCATTTTTCAGATGTCCCTTCTGTCTACAGAAGCTAGAATGACTTTGCCACACTAGCATACCTGCCAACCACCTGACATGAAAAAATATTACTGATACATATAAAATATCTTATTCTTAATGCAAATTGAAGGTAAAAATCTTACTATGTGAAAATAATATAGTATAACTATACTGCACATTCTTCAAAAAAATCTTATATTTGTATCAGAAAATCTTGTATTCTTTGGATTTGGATCAAGAAAAATCTTACTAAATCTGAAAAAAATCTTACTGGTTGGCAGGTATGCACTAGTCAAAACACCGTGCAATCTGCACATGCGTACTCTTGACATACTGGGTGATCCATAGCACCCTCTACTGCCAAACAATTTACTGCCGATAAGGAGAATTAAAGGTAGTGGATCTCATTTGCAACCCTCCCATAACACAGCATAACATTATTCATGCCCTTAAGATATTTAAAAAGTACTTGCCTGTGAAATCTGAAGATCAGAAATTGCCTAGATTTTAACAAATGCACAAGAAACCAATAGTTGTGTAGTGTGTGTTCTAGGCACACATTTCCAAATCTCACTGATTTTACAGATCTACAGTATAGGTCCATGGGTATATCAGGCTGATTATAATAGTTACGTAATATACCATTATAATACCAGATGGTTGTGGTGGAAAGGAATGCAAGGTCATCTGCGTGTACACTGTACAATGCAAGTGTATTTTACCATGGAGGCAAAAGAGACCTGTATGCACTGTCTAAAAACAGACTAGTACCACTTGTAAAATTTGTAGAACTGTATCCACAAAATCAAATCCAATTCAAACGTTAACTATAATTCCACTAAAACTGCATTTCTAGCTCCTTTACTTTGCTGAAGGTTCTTAAATGAGATTTTCTTCTATATAACAGTGCTTTTTCACAATGTTGAATTTTAGGCGTGCAAAAGAGATCCACTGCCTTTAACATGTTCCTTCTATGAAACAAGTGATGCAGAAATACCATGCTGTAACTTTAAAAAAAGTTTACACAGAAATACAAAATGAGATATGCACAGTGAGTGCCATTCAGAAGTTCTTCTAACTCCTGATCCATGAACAATAAACAAAAATTACATAAATAAATCAATTAAGAATTAAGAAAAAAAATCACAATTAAGAAAAGCAAGCAACCAGCAAACATTTTTGTCCAAAGTTTAGTCCCTTGAGAACAACAGCAGAAAACAACAAGTTGTTTACTACAGCTCATTATATGGGCAATTCCGTGAAATACTGACAAATCACAAATTATATAAATTGCTCTATCTGGAAATATTAAATTTTAATGGTGTGATGGTATGAATCATGAAGGAAACAATGGGGACATCATTTCCACTTCTAATTTACATCTTCAACAGCACCCTCAGGAGATACAGAACCACAGATGAAATACCACATGTGGGACTAGCTGTGACTAAATGCTCAGTTTTATGAAAAAACTACAATTTTTCTGGGCAGTTTTTTCCCATGGCCAATAGCTCTCGCATTGTGTTGAAGTAAGTAAAAGCGCCCACAAGCATACTAAATCTGAAAAAGACATGAATAAACAAGATTTGTGTGGATGGACAAAATGTAAAGTAACAACCGTAAACGTAACTAACATGTTTTGCTGTTGTAGTTAAAAATGAAAGAATTTTTATCATAAGTTATATATCAAATGACTTAGCAAGATGTCAAGAAATAGCATGAAAATACCAGCAATTGGCAGTTGAAAACAGTTGAAGAAACTTTGAGACAAAGACTTGTCATTTTTCCATGTCGCCTTTCGTAACGTAAACTAACCATGATAAAGTGTCTTGTTAATACCCACTGAACCATGTCTCATGATTTTGCTTGCAATGTTGTGAAGTAGGTGCCAGTCTAGAGAATCGACAGTACGCAAAAACAGACAAATTATATGAAACATTTCATGTAAGAAGGGCCAAATGTTGAGGCAAGTTTGTTCCATAAAGTGTAACGTAACTAATCAGCGGAATTGCCCAAGTGGTTGTGACAGCACCAAACAGGTATTTGTCGAGTCAGTTACAACTAAGACAAATAGCCTATGTTACTTGTAAATGCCTCGGCCACAGTCAGAGCAATAAAAAATTACTCACAATCGTTTTAAAATTCATGAAACAGGGACGCCAGTAATAATTCTGGAAAAGGCCTGAAATTTACGTAAAGTGAGCTATTTTGTATACAAAATAGTCTGAAAAATTGACTGAAAATAGATTGACAAGGCCTGAATTTGGGATATGATCTCAAAACTGCCATCCCCGATAAAAGGAGTTGTTACTCTTTGGCAACTGCAACAATTAACACATGGAATTTCAGCCACAGCTTCCTATTTTTGGGCAATATTAACATTACTGAGTTCACTACATAGGCTAGGCACGTTAAGCAGGCATAAATTTAATCCTTTGACTAGTGTTCAACAGGTCAAAAGGTCAATATACTTGTTTGTCGCTTGAGTGACAAAACTTTCTACCTCAATTTGTGTGTGTGAAAATGTTTTTATCTAATCTTGTTGCTACGAATCTAGATTTGGTTTTGTCCAAATCTGATATTTCAAATATCAAAAACAGAGCCAGGTAAAACAATCGCCATCCCAAATGTGTTAAGTCAGCCATGTTTTCTAGCTCTCCTGAACATTTCAGATTTTTCAGGTTTTGTCACGCCAACAAAGATATGGGCCTTCACATTTTTTTAGTGTTCTCCGTGAAAACATCATCATCTGAAACATCAGAAAAGAGAAACCAGCACACAACTTAACCCATTAAGACATTTCAGGACCCCCATACCCCCAACGTCCCCCTCCTTAATCCGACGTATAATCGGCTGCTACGAGTGACGGGTTGCCATCATCTTCATCTCCGCTTGCCGCATCAACTTCGATGTACTCCGCTCCGTCGCCCGACTTGTCATGGTCTCGCCGCGAGGAATGCCTGGTGTGTCTGTGTCTTGAGCTATAACGATCGTCTTCTTCGTCTTTTCTCCTGCAAACATGAGGCGGAGGAAGACAGAGGAAGAGGATGGGTGATACAAAGTTGAGAAATATGGTGAGAACGTTTGCTTCCGATACTTATACTATCTCTTACGTTTGACCAAATGAAGACATTTCATCAATCAATAGACTCTGTAAATCTCAAAAGACTTTGTACAGGGCCCATCTGGTTCCCGAAACCAACAGGTTAATTTGAAGATAATTCAATTCCCATGGATGGATACATCAGGACATCAATTTGTTATAACGACATGGTAAATGCTTCCACAAACTAATATTTTTAGAACACTCTGGAGTTTCAAAATACTGCAATACAGTGTACATTAACCTGGCAGAAGAAGTCAAAGTTGGAGGATTAATATATGGTTTTTGTCTGGAGACAAATTCATACATGTAACCACGAAAAAAAGAGACTTTCACAAAAATAACACATGAAAGAAAGGCATTAACCCTAATCAGCCCGGGCTTTGTTTGAAATTGCATAGGCCCGGGGGGGGGGGGGGGGGGNGTATTGCCCCCTTCAGATCTCGGCGCGGATCGCGCTATCGCCACAAAAATTTGCACGTGCATAGAGCCGGACGTAATCTCCAAGACTGTATGGTTAGATTTTTGAAAAATAATTATCTTCTATTTTTTAAGTAATTAATTATGCATATTTATGTATGAAATCATATTTTTTCCCATAACTCCCTTTAAACAGCTCACACAATGCTAATTTTTGGTGATAATATTCTTTTTGACATTTCTAACAATTATCTGTCAAAAAAAATGCTGAATCAGAATTAATTTCTTATGTATTTTATTGTTTCATTAATTTATCATGTATTTCTTTGTTTTTTCAACCTTTTGTTTTTTATTGTTTTTTCGATGAAATTTCTCAGGGACACTTTTGCGATCACAAACAGCATAAAATTAGTTAATTTCAATCAGTAAAAGTAAAAATAATCATACATTTATAAATTTGGGCTGAAAACACAATTTGCATTGAAATAACACACGATTTCATGTTTTTGAGCGATTGTTGGTGTGACATGCAAGTACGAAAAGTTGCGTAACTCTGGAACCACGTACCCGGACGTCGTGAATTTGGTCTCAAAAGATGCGCAATACTTGAAAGTAAAAAGTCAGCGAGCGACGCGGTCAAAAAATTTCGCGCGGCGGAATGGTCGCGAACTTTGTCGAGGGGAGGGGGGGGGCTAGATAGGGTTAAGACAATGAGTGAAACTTGATAGTTCACATAAGTTAATTTCTGTTTCAGAAAATTTATTTGTATGATCCATGTTGTCTAAATCTACAATTTAATGAATTTGGCAAAATTTCAATTGACTTTGCATCAAAATCTGTCACATTGCGATTAATAAGCATAACTGTTTGTTCAAGCTTTTACAAGGACTACTTGTCAAAATGTTGATATGTTTACTCTTAACAAAAAAGCAACTCTCCCTTTTCAAAATACCGTAACTTTTTAATGAAACAAGTTTGAGCAAAATAATTTGCCAGTAGTGTTTCTGCACTCATTGACTAATTTCTGTGTGAAATGAAATCCATCAAGTCATGCATGAGTGAACATGCATTAACCCTAATCAGCCCGGGCTTTTTTGAAAATTGCATAGCCCGGGGGGGGGTCTAATTTGGCCCCCCGTCAGCTCTCGGCCGCGATCGCGCGATCGCCGCGAAACTTGCACGTGCCTAGAGCCGGA
>JZLH01S0605335.1:28260-38969 GCA_001188425.1 Eucidaris tribuloides | reverse complement strand
TGAAAACACAATTTGCATTGAAATAACACATGATTTCCTGCTTTGGGGCGATTTTTGGTGTGACATGCAAGTACGAAAAGTTGCGTAACTCCGGAACCGCGTACCCGGACGTCGCGAATTTGGTCTCAAAAGATGCGCAACACTTGAAAGTAAAAAGTCAGCGAGCGACGCGGTCAAAAAATTTCGCGCGGCGGAATGGTCGCGAACTTTGTTGAGGGGGGGGCTATTTTAGCCCCCCCCGGGCCAGATAGGGTTAAAGATGCTATATAACACTGTGAAAGCCACGTTTAAAAAATTGTAGAACTTTGCTATCTGACCTAACTGACCGTGTTTAAGTGGACAAATAAACACCGTAGAACACACAAGTTTGGACAGTTATGCTGTCACTAATACAATTTGTGCATATACAAATTGGCACATACATTATTCTCAGCCGATAGGAAATTCTGCAACACAGCAGTCTATGGGGGAAAACTGGAATGGTCTCTCAATGATTTTCACTTTTTTTAAAGCACTTTCAGATCGTTTTAAACTGCAATTTTTCAGGGCCTCATTTCTAGACCGTATCAGAGACACTGGTAGCATGGGAAATCATGTAGCTCAAATTTTTTAAACTGGAAACATTGTTATACAGTGCATTTAAATGCAAAATTTTCACTTTTCAAAAGTCACAGGAGTTGTCTGTTATGCCAAACTTACAGTAAATAATAGTATTTTTGTTTATTTATGAAGTTTGTTCACTCAACCATGTCGTGGTTACAACCTCAGATGTTTATACAATATGTGAAGATACATTTTGCTGAAAAATATCAGATTTAATTTTTTTCAATAAACTAAATGGATTTTACTACTTCAAATCTTACAAAGGATGAAATTTTTGCATCAAACACATTGAACCATAAAATATGTAAAAAGTGTCAAACGATTGATGACAAACCTGTATAGCGCTTAATAATTCACCAGAAACAGAATTTGTCAAAACGCTTGTTACACAAATCCCCAAAAATGACCCTTGTGAATTTTCAAAAGTGACATTTTTGCCTTTAATATGTGCTCACTCATGCATGACTTGATGAATCAATCACATTTTCACACAGAAGTATGAGTGCAGGAACACTCCTGGTAAATTGTTTTGCTCAAAACTGTTTTGTTAAAAAGTTATGGTATTTTGAAAAAGAGGGAGTTACTTTTTGTGTGTGTGTTTATTTTAGATTATACATGAATTACATCTCTCTCATATTATTTCTTTCTGTAGTTAGTTAGTTAGTTAGTTTGCTCTGTAATGCCAAAATGAATATTATATTGACCTTTTTTTGTCAATCCGAGGGCGTTGTATTATGGTTCTTAGAGCTATGGGCTTTCTGGGCCCATCTCAGGGGTATGTCGATGTGAAGTTGTTCTATACATGCAAGGAAATAAAATTCAAAACAACATCATCATTTCAATGACTCCACACAGTTGCAGTGGCCACAATAATTCAAATTCACAGAATGTGTGTGCGATGATGAGTTATTGATCATTTGATGATGTAATAGTGCGTATACATGCCAGCGGCATTTACATGAGAAATGAAGATCATGAAATCTGTATTTGAATTTTGGAAATTTTGTGGTCAGAACTTGCATAAAAAGTAAAAAAAAAAAATCTAATTTGAAGATATAACTGTTAAAACTTTTTTTTTCCTTGTCCTTCTTCGAGTGTCTTGCAAAAAATATGGTTTGTAATGCTTATACTTTATTGATAAAGATGTTAGCAACTATTTTTGTGAAGTGCATCTGGGAATAGTTCTGCTTAATTGAAACAAAAATATGAGTAGAAACACATGCACTAAATAGTGAAAGGCCAAGGACTTAATTGTTATCCCAAAAACCTTTGCCTGTCTCTGGAACAGTGTTGTATCAAAAAGGTTAACTCATTGGAGTCGATTTGATTTCGCTATAACACGCATTTTCCATAGACACGAACACGAATTAACTCGCACTTAGTCTCCAAAGGGTTAACTGACCGTAACCGACTGTGAAAATACAAAACCGGTTTGAATTTGTAGTTTCGTTCACTGTTTTATGGCATTTTTGATCCCTTTATTCAAGTATTAGGAAAACGAGGTTGATATAATGACAAAATGTAAGTAATTCCATTGTTATTCAAATAATTGATAAGTAAGCAATGGTTGTGAAGCAAAAATAGTATTTACTTTGAATGCTATCGTGTTGGCATGGTTACTGTAAAACCAGAAATGTACGCGAGCATTTAACTTTTGCGAATTTCGCGAGGAGTCAAGATTCGCGAAAGTAAAATGTACGCGAAAGCTTGTGTATAAACAACTTTTTTAATGCCAATATAAGACTGTGTACTGGAGAAGTCAAATGACTAACGTTAGAGATAATAGTGCGCGTTCACTAACATTGGTCACAATGCACTTCTACATTTGCTAAAACGGTGTTTCAGAGGCATTAAAACAAGTATTTCCTATAAATTGTTGCAATAATTTATTAATAAAACACCCAAATGCTTCCTCCTAGCAAGTTTTACTATATTTTATTTTGTTATGGTCGGTGATTCGCGAAAGTTTCATGCACGCGAAATGGCCATTGGCTCCTATTCGCATTCGCAAAGTTTCATGTCGCGAAAGTATAGTGTTTTACAGTATTTCATGGAATAAGAATACTGATTTTCAGAGGAGGAAGTTAAAATATTGTTTTTAGGTTAATCGAAACCAACCGGTTTTCATGAAAGTTTAACCAGTTTTTGAAATAACCTGAATGATACAGTTCTGGACCATGGCAGGAAATAAAATTTTATTTTCTGGGGCTACTTTCAAGCCCAGTTTAGTGATTTTAGTATGTTATACATTGAACCCTGTGGGGAAAATTGAGGGCTATTTTGTTAATTTGGGGGGCTAAATCGCCTGTCGCCCCAGTGTATTTCCTACCCTGGCACTGGACTATGGCACATGAGAGCCCTGTACACAAATATACCCTGGATAAGTATGTTGACGTTCTCAAAAAAATGCAAGCCTTTACAAGATTTACACAAGTCACAAATCATTGCCTTAGGGCCACATCCATATCTGTTCTTGATAAGAAAGGATTTAAAAGCAGAAACATTTGTCAAGTTTCTGGGCGTAGCAATGGCAGCAGCTTGGCATGCTACACACGCTTCGATGAAGGCAGAAAACTACAAATGTTGGAATCTCTTTTGTGGGCCATCAGACAAAAGTTCCTCAAAAAATATCAACTCCTGCTAGTACTAATGCTATCAGTGATGTCAAGGAAAATCAGAGTGAGATTGTCCCAGTAAGTAATGGTCAGATATTAACTTGAAAAATGAAATCTATTTTATAGAAGCTTTGTAATTAAAAGAAAACACGACAATAAAACGAACAAAATGAAAACAAAAACAAAAACCCATACACACACTTAAAACAACAACAAAGACTGGATACTAAAAACAATAATACACACTTTTTGCATTGCTGCATAATATTTACCTTTTTCACTTTCATTTCAAGGCACATGTACACAATCTCTGTAACGTGCAATGGAAATAAAATATCTTGCCTTGCAAACACGTTATTCAGACGTCTACCTCGTATGTAGAGGATCAGGTGATAGACGATAGCTGCCCCAGTAATTTATCTTTCTTGACAAAAATTGACTTGTTTGTCATTCTGCTACAAATGATGAAAATTCTTGATTAGAGACAAATATGATTAAACTTTGACCTAACCTTCTTGAAGATTTGTGCCTTTCGTATCTGTCTCTGGTCCTCTCTTGGTCCTTGTCCTTATCCCGATGCCTCTTTTCTCGGTCTCGATCCCGGTCCCGATCCCGATCGCGGTCATAGTCCCGTTCACGATCGTAATCACGATCACGTTCATAATCCCGATCGCGATCATAGTCACGATCACGTTCATAGTCACGGTCTCGATCACGATCCCTGTCCCGATCTCTATCCCGATCTCGATCCCTGTCGCGGTCCCTGTCTCTGTCCCGTCTATCTCGATCCCGGTCGCGATCTCGGTCTCGACTCCTGTCACGACTCCTGTCACGACTCGTGTCTTGGCTCCTGTCGCGGCTGCGGTCCTTTCGTTCAGGATCCCGGCTGAACTCGTGTGATCTGTCTGACTCAGCTTGTCTATAGAATGCAACATGGTGGTCAAAACATTTATGTCAGTCTGTCAAACATTTGAGATTCCCTAGCATTAGGGTGCATCATAGATCATGTGTGTTACACCCTAGTTTCATGAGATTATGCATACTGTCCCCATTTTTTGAAATAACAAAACAAAAAATGATTGCCCCATCCCCCCAAAACCACAAAAAAAATCCAAGATGGCCACTTTGATGTCCTCCAAAATTCATTTTTGTTCAGCACTTTTTTTTTCACCTTTTTGTCTGAATTTATCATTTCAGCTGTGTTTTGAGGGTAAGTGAACACATTTATGGTGTTCATTTTTACAGTTTAATGTAAACAATGTGAAACAATTGCTGTTTTGTGATGGTTTTATTAAAGTTCAATCTCCCAAAATTGATATATGAACTGGGATTACGGTCAAGGAAGTTTCATAGTTTCATAGAAAGCAAACTCTACAGAAATCAAATAATTATGAGAAAAAAAAAATGAAAAGTACACAGACACAATTAGATGAAGAGATTTACCTGTCCAGAAACCGACTGAATTCTCTGTAATCTCTGTCATAGTCGCTTTCTTTGTGGTCTTCACTTCCACTGCAAAACATATGAAAAAAACAAAACTGTATTCATTTATTACTGGGAGACATACATTGTCATATGCGTCGCCTGCGAATTTGGACTCGATTTGGAAGCTTCATTAATTTGTGCTGGATAGTTTTGACTAACGTAACCTGGACAATCAACTGCCTAATGGATTCACAAATTGGACGACACTCGGACAGGATATCCTACCGGGCCATTCTTTGAAAAGTGAAACAAATTGTCACACACGTGACAAAACTTATTTGACCTCTCTGACCCTAAATAAGTATGAGTAACATAACGTTAAATATTTTCACTTGATCACTATTGACATATATAAGATATATTTACATTTCAAAACAATGTACCTGCAAGGCCTTTGGAATTACATGAGATACAAAGGGCAAATAAGTTCTGTCATGTGTGTGACCATTTGTTTCACTTTTCAAAGAATGGCCCTACCACTTAATGAAAGGAGAATAACCCAGTATTGTAAGGTTTTTTTTTTGTATCTACGTGTGAAACTGTTTGTATGATTATTTATGAATAAGGGAAAATACTCTAACACAATAAATGTTGTGAAATCTAATTTTGTTGTCATTTTGTTTGATTCCTTGTGGTTATCAAGGCTATATAACAGTTTCTTCCTCAACAAACCTGATAACATATTTATGAAGTATTTTGCCAAAATTTGTTGTACTCATTTTTAAGTTCAACCCTATATTAACTGGGGGGGGGGGGTCAATTTGACCCCCCCCTCGACAAATTTCGCGACCACGCCGCCACGCAAATTTTTTTCACCGCGTCGCTCGCCGACTTTTTACTTTCAAGTCTTGCGCATCTTTTGAGACCATTTTCGTGAAAATCAGACGTACCATTAACGCTGCGCGACTTTTTATACATGCATGTCAACCCAAAAATCACTCAAAAACGTGATTTCGTGTACAAAATCAATGGAAATTGTGTTTTCAGCCATAAATTATAAATGTATGATTATTTTTACTTTTACTGGTTGAAATGAATTAATTTTATGCTGTTTATAATTGCAAAAGTGTCCCGAACAAATTTCATCGAAAAAACAATAGAAAACAAAAGGTCGAAAAAACAAAGAAATACATAAGAAATTCACAAAACAATAAAATACATAAGAAATTAATTCCAATTTGGCAAATGTTTTTGTAGATAATTGTTAGAAATGTCAAAATGAATATTTTCACCAAAAATTACCATTCTACTAGCTATTGTAAGTGAGTTATAGGCGAAACCAGAATTTCATACACTTATTAGCATAATTAATTACTTAAAAAATAGAAAAATTAATTTTTTGAAAATTTTACTTTGCAGTCATGCAGTTTACATCCGGCTCTATGCGTACACAAATTTTCGCGGCGATCGCGCGATCGGCGGCCGAGATCTTAGGGGGGGGGGTTCAAATTGACCCCCCCCCAGTAAAAATGTGGTCTACAATAGCCCAGTTAAAATAGGGTTAAAAGAGTTAAATGGAGAAGACTAACACCTGAGAGCTCAAAAGGGAAATGTACTCAGAAAATAATGTTGACTCATTAAACGCAGGACATTTCTAGTGAAAATTTGAACAAAAATGGATAACCCATTCAAGAGATATAATTGTTTTGTTTAAATTTCACGAAATGCTTACTCCACCCTCATGATTTGGCAAATGAGTGATGTCATACATGTAGCTGCACCACTCTCTCTTTTTTTTTTGTATTTATATTTTCACAAATTCTCACCTTTCTTGGAGATAGGTAGACCTGTTGACCCAACTTATTTAAAAATATGTGCAAACCAATATCCACCCAAATGTGCTTGTTTAACAATTACAGGAAAATTGCCTTCGTCTTGTGAAATTTCTTTCTGTAGATGTTAGTGTACAAATTCAATAGAGAGTGGTACAGCCATGACATCACAGTGGCCAATCTTTGAAGTTGAATAATGATTTCATATAATGATTTCATAAAATTTAATCAAAACTTCTGAAAATATCTCTTGAATGGATTTTCCAACCTTGTCCAAATTTTCACATTAGTGTTTTCTGAAATGTTATTGATTTAATGAAAATTATTTTCTGAGTACAGTTTCCTTTCAACATCATCCTACGTGCTAATGTCGCTCTCTGAATCGCTGGTTTCTTTGGCCCAATTTGACTTGTACTGTGAATATAATTTCCCGTCTGGATTCCTGGGTACTTCTCGGACGAGTGACGGCGGTGGAGGCCCGACTGGACTTGGTATTGGCGCTGGTACTGGACCCGGTGGCATAGGACCCCCTGCACCTGGAGGAGGTTGGTTGTAGTTGAATGGTGGTGGTGGCCCATCTGGAAAAAAAAAAGGTAACAAATATTCACTGAATCAGAAACACGCTTTTGTTTTCATACAAGAATTTTAGGCTACTGCACCACATAGGTGTTTTAGTACCACAATGACACTGACAACTCTTTGTCTGTTCTTTGTCAAGTCCTTGTCTGTTCTTCGTCCTGTACTTCACAACCAGTTCCTTTTCCACATTCGTGAAACTCCTTTACTCAAATCACTACTTAAAACTCACATTTTAAAGTAATTCCATCTATAGGATAGTCTTAAAGTTCCTTGAAATGTTTGTATTAAGTGCTATATAAATGTTTTATATAATTATTAGGTTGCTACACAGTTCTGCTACACAATTAAGACTAACAAATTTAAAAGAAAGCAATATTCTGATGAAAAAACAGTCATTTTCAATGAAAACAGTTAACTTGTAAGATAACTGTATTTACAAAAAGGGAGAAACACACAACAAGCATCCACGCAACTTCATACAGTGTTTTCTGTGCTATATTGGGCATTAGGATATTTGCCGAGCTCAAACCATTGGTGTCAACTCAGGCTTGACTCATTTGTAGGTGAAAAATGTGTCCCGGGTATGTGTTCTTCATGCAATGCAGTGTTGTATTGGAGCGATAATTCATAATATCATACCTTGTCTTTGAAATGGTGGTGGAGGTCTACTCGACCAGTTATCGCCTGGCGGTGGGCCCATCGGGCCCCCAGGAGGTCCGTGAGGTCCAGGGGGTGGTGGGCCACGTATGCCTGGGGGTGGGCCGTGCATCATTCCAGGAGGCGGGCCCGGCCCAGGGCCCATGTGCATTTGAGGTGGTGGCGGTCCGCCCATTGGAGGAGGGGGCCCCATGTTGGGGGGTGGAGGGCCTCGTATGCCGGGCGGGGGTCCCTGCATTGGACCCCCAGGAGGGTGGTGACTTGGTGGGGGATAGTTGCGGTTATCTGTGAAGAAAAATACAAAGAAAGAAAATACAAATAAATACAAATACATAAATTAATTAATAAATTACATTCAATAAAGTACATTTTACCTTCAAGATAATGAAGCACTTTACTATATGCCAGTTCAAAATGAACCACTTTTTGTAGTAACTGTAATTACTTTGTAGACACACATACAATTGTAAATCACATGTAACAAGAAGCCAGGCATCATGCATTTCCATCTTTCTTTTCTAATCTCATAACCTGTAACTTTTTTGTATTAAAGTGCAAATAAAAAAAAATCGCCAAAACTAAACTTGTGCTTTCATCACTTTGTGTATTTTCTTCTACCTACCCTGGTCTCCCTAAAATAATGCACTATTACCAAATATAGATTGACTACATTGACAGTAATACTATTTTTCACAGAAATTTTGTAGGTGTTGTTCACATATCACATACTCAGCACCATAAAATGGCATTTGAATTTTTACTTTCCCTTCAAATGCTTACTAAATACTTGATAACAGCAGCTGACATGAAGAACACCAGTTAAACATCTTCTTTTAAAAAAAATTAAAATACGGTACTTACCACCAAATCTTGGCGGGGGAGCAGAATAGTTTGGGGGTGGTCCACCCATATTGGGAGGCGGTACATTCATGTTGGGAGGTGGCCCATTTATGTGTGGGGGAGGTGGACCTAAAAGAAAAACAGAACAATAATAAGTCATAAGTTACTGATATAGTCCTCATACATATTAAAGCCCAGATATAGTTTTAGTTAATCAGACGTTTTGATCAATCTTTCACAAAGTATTCTATTGGCACTCCATACTTCAGAAAACAGTATCAAACTTACTGAAAATTGTTTGCAGTGACAAATAGTGATTTATTTAATCAGATGGCAGATATGACAATATAAATATCCTGTGGCAAAATAGCTGGGGCCCCCTAAATTTTTTTCCAGCATTTTGTGTGTGTGTGTGTGTAATTTTCAGGGCATTCATAGATGATATAGGTCGACCCAAAAACACAATAGCAAATACATCGATTTTTCACCAATTACCAAAACTAAACTTAGACTTTGAATCAATGTACAAAATAAAGCCATATATTGTTTTGGTTTTGGTAAATTTGACAATTTTAATTAAAATTCTACAAAATTAAATTAGATAAACATATCAATTTAATAACAAACAAAATAAAAAAATACTGGACAGTGGATGGATCCATGTGTACAAGTAAAATTCATCCATCATTCAAATATTAGACAGTGGGTGGAACTATTAAATTAGTCTAGCACCTGAATATTGGACAGCGGAATCAACTTATTGTCTACACTTGTCCATATTTCAGAAAATCCCAGGGAAATTATGACATTGCACGAAACCTCCACTGAAGCATCCAACACTAATTAACACCTACTAATAATAGCAATCAACAAAAATGACATTTCTCACCTCTTGGAGGTAATGATGGTGGCGGCACTGAAAAATTGGGCATGTTGGGAGGTATCGACGTTGGGGGAGGCTGGTTCATTGTGGGTATGGTTCTGGGGGGACCCTGAGAAGGGGGAGGTATACTGGAGGAGGGAGGGGGTACATTGGGAGGAGGTAAATTGGGAGGGGGCTGGCTAGCTGGGGGCCTACTGCTGTATGTCGACTGGATGGGTTGACCTGGCGGGGTGGTATCTGTATTACTGCTACTACTGCGTAAAGAGTAATAAAGATAAAACAAGATCATTAATACACAAATAACAAACTCACAAAAAAATCCATTACACTGTACATGAAAAAGGCATGTTTAAAACGATGGTAAATATCTGAATATGTAAACATTTTAATTACCACTATATAGAACATATGTGCTGACTTTAATGCTTAACATACTCATAATTCATAGTCAAAACTTAGTTTAAATCAGCTCAAGTTATTTCACATCTCTTTAAAAATCACAATTATAAATAAGATAAAACAATTCAAGGAAGAAACAAAAACACTTTCATATGCACGCATGTTCATTTGGAAAATTTAGAAGTCTACATCAAAAAGACCAATAGTTTTTCAAGCACAAATAATTATTTATAATCTTTGTGGACTTCTGATAACACCAATCACCACTTACAAAGTTGGAATTTTATTAGTTGATGCTCCGAGCACTGTTATAGCGCCCCCAGTGCTCTCTCTACTGCTCTGCTGCCGAGTCCCCCTTCCCCCTACCGTTGATATACTAGATACATGTGATGACACATGTTTACTGGTGGCTAGACCGATGCTGTTTCCCGTGCTGTCTCGCCGCCTGAAGGGTTGGCTACTCTGTGGTGTTGTCGGTTCTACAAGGTAGGGGAAGTAAAATAAAAAAAACATTTCTGATGAATTTTCAACCAAGGCTTTTGACTTCTTGAAAACACACTTACATGTAAATCACTCTTCAGCACAATTTGACCTCATGTGCCGGGGGGGGGGGAGAGGAGGTACTCAAATTTGGTTCTGACGAGGGTGTGCCGCTGAAGTCGAAAAACCCGACTCTTTTTTAAGGGTCATTTTGGCGGAAAATGGTACCTATTACTAAGCGTTTTTATTTAAAAATATTACATTTTTTTGCATTTTAGCGATGAAAGAGGCGAAAATATCTAGTGCAAATCGTAAAATTTCTAAATCATGACCCATGTTTACGGATTTTTTTCCCCCAAAACCATACCCATATTTAAGGATTTTTTTGTGAAAAAG
>JZLH01S0605331.1:1063-12017 GCA_001188425.1 Eucidaris tribuloides | reverse complement strand
TTTCGTTTCTATAGACTGTCATGCTAATAAATATTTTTTCCTGCTTTTGTATTGTTTTTGTCTCCAGGAAGCGGAACAAATGGAACATCTTTAGAACGATGAAGAGTGTGATCAGTTAGTGTCACGGACGGACGTTTTAAAAGATGACCATTATTGAAGGCCTAAGGAAAAAAAAGTGATAAGATTTGAAGGGTTGCTTTATGATATATAGTGGAGGCTATCACTAGAGGCAATGAGTAATGCTAAATTTCCTTTAGGCCTTCAACAATGGTCATTTTTTAAAGTGTCCGTCCGTGACACTAACTGATCACACTCTGAAACAAAATAATGAGGCTGTCGAGTTTCAGAACGCTTATGTTTCGAGTTTCCAAAATATCAGTGACCAGGTGACGACAGCGAAACAATGATTCACGAATGGAGCATATTTTAACTATTTATGTATCAATTTTGTGTACTAACAGATGGAATTGTTTGTACAGAATGTGGTTCAAGTTATACATTAAGTACTTGGCACCATCCCGCCAATCTAATTTTGGGCATTTATAGTCTAGCAAGCGAACTTTTGTTTTTTCTGGCAGGGATATTTTCAACACAAGTGTATGCCATAGTTCAATTCTAATTGGTTTCCAGAGGTACCTGTTTTGTGTGATGCGTTACACATTTCAAGTCGGAGGCAGGGTTTCTGATGGGCATTTAACCATCAGGAAATTTGTCTGGCAGACGAATTTCAGTCTCTCTGGAATAAATTCATTTATTCAAAATTACTATACCAAATGTGTACTTGGTCAGTGCTGAAATATCTGCCACATTTAAACTGCAAACTCATGCAAGATGTAAGTTGGTGGAACGAGTATAATTCATCCTGAAGGCCCAATTCTTTGTTCTTTGAAAATAACCCTATTCACTTGCAATTGATTTCCTGTAGTGCCTCCCGATATTTGGTCCAACTAAATTTGATGATCCATTTTGGTTGTCTGCCAAAACATTACATAGTCTACTTTAGCTTAACCGGTTGCCATTTTGTGTTACGTACAATGGCGACCGAAATAATCGTCACGTTACAAAATCTGAAACGCGTTTCATGAAACGATGTTCAAACGCGATGAAACGCAAAGTCAACGTGGTAAATGCGTGCCTTGCGCGTTTATTGAAACGAATTCGTTTCTCGAATCGCGTTTGCACGCGTTCGGAACGTGACGATACTTTCGGTCGCCACTGTATAATGTAGGAAGGGATGATCGAGTACATTTAACAGATATCAGTTTGAGGTGTTTCTCGCAATGATTGAGTGAGTTATGGCATCCTTAGTGACCCATTACCAAAGGTCGGGGATGCAGGTACAATTCATCATCTAGATGTGCACCATGAGTGTCTTTTTGTCTTACTGCAAATCATGAAATGGATATACTATGTGTTTTGTTGGTTTCCCCGCACATGGGCAAAAGGAGTGTTTTACTCGATCTATCAGAAAGTATTGAACAGACCAAATACAGACTATTAAATTTATAAAAGAATATTGCAATGACAACACCTTTCTAGTACTAATCAGCATTATGTGCAGGTATAGAAGGAGGTCTTTCTGAACACCATTTGATCCAAAAGTAGTAATATCGAGAATCCTATCAACGTCAAAATGGTGCTAACAAACACCCGACAACTGGGTTGCTGACACGGTAATGATATATTGTTAGCAAATAGTTTTAAGGCGAACTTTTTCCCCTTTCCTATAAGGGTGCACGTGCTGCTCAACAGGTTGTGAATGTTTCAAACTATCGTAGTGTCAAAAGTGATACTGCCCAAAGGTGGCTCGAAATCTAGTTCCGTAATTAGATTAAGAAAAAATACATGCGTCATTTATTAAATATGACAGCTATGCTGCCTGAATAATACAAGACAGCACGCTTATATTTTGTCATGGTTTCTTCAACATTTTGCTCAGCTAAAATTGCAGCAATTATTGTTAGTCCCCCACTTTCCCGAATATCATGATAATTAATGTGTTATCATCTTGTGGGGATCACTAGTCTCATTTGAAATAAGAGTTTACATTAATCATTATTAGAAATTACATTTTGCCTTGTTTCGTGCCAAAATGTGAGATATACCAACAGGGAATAATAACCAAGGTCACGAACTCTTGCTAGTTCAACATAAGGTGTCAGCTTTAGTCTATTTTGGTGAAGTGAAGGAAATGACGAATCAAATAAAATTGAGATATTTGTGGACTTAGGAATATACTGAAAACGATATCCTCACAGGCTAAAACTGAGGAACATAAGTACTCATTCTATTAAGACATATTTACTGCGAGATTGTGTACAATTTGAAAAGATCGACAAAATTATGTTCACTTTCCTTAAATCTCACTTAAATTTTATTTAGCCTTGATGATGGTTGATTTCGTACAGTTGACAAGAGAGAATTATTCATCTTCGAAAAATAGAAGAAAGAACGAGAAAAAAATGTCTATAGTCCCAAAAAGGATTTTTTTTTCAAGACAATCGACATTTTTCCTAAACACGATGCAGACCAACTATCATTTTCACTTATGATGTTTCTAGAATATATGTGCAATTCATTATTGTAAGTCCTTAATAATAATATGTAGGCAACCATTACATGTAAATGAGCTTACGATTCAAGACCAGCAAAATGTGTCTTCTTAATAAGGATAATCAAAGGCAAGCACAATACAAAACATACATGGAAAATGTATATGTATAATAAAACCAAATACCTTTCATTAAATTCCAAAATAGTTTTGGATAATACAATAATTATCAAAGCATTTAGCTTGTCGATAACATATTGCGTTATGGAATGCCATGTGAACTTCTGAACAAAATGTAGCAACAGTCATTAGAGTAGAATGTGCAATTACAAGCAATGATAATACAAATATGCATTGTTAATAATCACCACCTGATATTCCTTGTAAAGATTACAATCTATACCGTAGAATATACGTAGATTTCTATTTAAAAAAAAAAAAAATCTGTTGTTCCTTGGAGAAAAGGAAAAAAAAAGCTTTTGAACACGACCTGAGAAAAACCGCTGGAATATAAAGATCATGAGTACAGAATATGTATCTCTCAGTGGTAAAGGGTTTCGTAAAACCTTTATATGTTTCACGGATGACATTTTACAAAGAAGATGAAAAGAAGATATCATCGCGACGTCTTCCTCTGGGCAATTGACAGAATACAAGCTCAATACTCATTGAGCAACCGAAATTATTTAGCCCTGCTGTTGATTAACACATTATTACTGGACTTCCCTAAGTTTGAGATACAAAACATGTTCCCCTCGGATGTAAACTGTAAAGATATTGGCCTTGACATAATATCGACTGCTGAGGAGCTTCTATTAACGTATATGTATGCAGAGTACCCTTCCCAGTCCCTCAGCACACGTAATGGACACCTCATCCTAGTCCTTCATATTAATCTGCGAGGGCATTATGGGAAGGATGAAAAAGTACAGAAAACTCTTCTGCTTATCTGATGTAATAATTTTGTTCCGATTAACTGCCCTCAATTATACTTATGTCAGCACACGTGGGCGTTACAATTCCTTCGACATTTTGGTGGGCATTAGCCTTCAGACTTGCATTTAGCATAAATCATGCCCTAATTTGAAGTGATTTGTTGAGCAACTGCATGCGTTGCCATTATTATGTGATTCACTTAAATGCCACAACGTGCCAAATGTTCTATTGAAATTTCTTCTTTTTTTAATAAAAAGATTAGGCAGTGAATTGGTTTTAATGGCGATCGTTCATTCATTATTAGGTGGCTATTATTTTATTTCTCTTTATGATCTTACAAACTATAGCTGCGGTCCACCCCTTCGCAGGCCCAAACAAGACAATATGTTAGCTTGGCCCACTCCTAGAATATTGTGTAAAGTAATATTGCTATGTAGCAGAGCACGTATATTGGTGTGGAAGTGTATTGGATTGTATGTGTCAGATGGACACTGATTTTTGAAAAACAATCATACACAGGCAGCCTTTGGTGTTACATGGCCCCAGTCACTTCATGAATCTCACTATTTTGGAGAGTTATTATTTCGGACACGATACTAATCAAAATTCGGTTAAAACAATATACATGTACTAATCAGTGGGTTCAGGATGTGTAAGACCACCACTTCTTCATATCATTACCAAATATGGTGTGTTTAAAGTTAAGATCCATAATATGATGAACTTCCCGTTTTATGAGAAAAACTATATCGATATGCTACCAGAATATTGTTCCAGTGAGTTCAAATTTTGCTCAGATAGGCATTCACGTCACCAGCCGAGTGCTGCGGTCAGTGGATGAGTTATATGGTAAGCTGTTGAACTCTGGCTGATCTTCGGCTAGCTGGCCGCGATAGGCTGCGGAAGTGTCGTAAAAGCACGGGCCGACTCGTCGCTTTGCAAATTTTGAAGTTTAACCGTACACATTTTCACTAAAACTACGGACATCACCCAAATCTTCCACAAGAGGTATTTATTTATATATATATTTCCCCATTGTGAATGATTTTGGCTGATTTCATTAATTTTGCCGTTTTTTGGGGCGTGCAAATCCTGAACCCAATCTTCAAATTTAAAACCATTTTTCATGTTCCACAAAAGGTAGTCCCAATCCTTAAGTCACAACTAAATCAATACATGTCTTGTGATTTTACCATATATCATCATTACGAAAAGTTCCCGACACAGTTATACATGTATTTTCTCGGGAAGACATTATAATACTCTTATCAGTAATATTTTAAGAAATTTAATTCAAATATGAGATTAACTAAAATTTGTCCTACTAATCTTATCAACTCATCTTGGATATTATTTCGTCCAAAACTTACGTCATCAGCCAGAATAGACTATCAATTTCTTGATTTGTTTTCATTTTGGCTATCAACTTATACTGAGACACTGATACATCCTTCATTAACCCATTGGCTACGGGAACCGGATGTGCCCTGTGTTAACTCTATGGGATTTTCAGAATCTCGGAGGCAACGGGTTAAGCTATAAGAGGGTGATTTCCTGAATGCTTTTATTAAAGGTATGTAACACAGCTTGGGAATTAATTGTTAAATTATATGTCATTATGGTTTATAGTATCATTGGTTCGATTAGTAATTGTTTTTTTTGTCGTTTTGTTATAAAGCGATACAAAACAAACTATTCAGATTAATTTTAATTGCATTAAACTCGATCAATAAATTTGTGTATTGGACTCAGTGACTTCAATTTTATATCAAAATTGTCACTTTTCAGACGTCACATGAGCCATTTCTTATCCCAAAATGATAGCATTTTTTGCTTAATTTTATAAAGTCTGCTCACTCAACCATGACATGGTTACAACCTCATGTTCGTGCAACTTGTGAAAATACATTTTGCTGAACAATATCCGATTTCAATTTTTGTCAATAAACTTATGCATGTTACAATTTCCAAATTTAGGAAAAACGATTTTTTTTTATTGAGCTCACTGAACCGGAAAATATGTGAAAAAATTCAAAAGTGTGTAAGGGGGTCAAACGATAAATGATTAACATAAGTAACCATTCACCAGAAACATATTTTTTTTTCAAAATCCTGTACCACAAATCCTCCAAATGACCCTTGTGAATTCTGAAAAATGACATGTTTGCCTTTAATATGTGCTCACTCATGCATGACTTGACGGATCAATCACATTTTTTGCACAGAATTTAGTCAATGAGGGCAGAAACACTCCTGCTCCAAACATTGTCGTTAAAAAAGTTATGGTATTTTGAAAAAAGGGGGAGTTACGTTTTGTGCTTATAACGACATGATGATTGCAATACTTATTTCAAATTCAATAGAAATTGTTTTGCCTGAAGCATGTGTATAAGTCATGTTAAAATTCCCCAACCCGTCACAAAGAACACCTGGAAGTGAACATTTCCCTTGCAATTATCTCCGTAACGGTTCCTCGTATTGCCACAAATTCTGTTTAGGTTGCAAAATAATTCTGCTTTCTCTTACTTATCAAAATATATCACTCACCTTTAGTAATCAATAACCCATCTTTGTATTAAAGATTCATCTGCTGGCAAACAAAAATGCACTAGTTTCTGCACGTTTTTTTTTTACTAGTGCTTTTCATACATGTAGAAGTGTTTCGTCATATGGACAGATTTACAGGAATCTATACCGTAAATTATTTCAAACTATTTTGTGAAGATCAATGTCGATGAATTGTTCTTTGGAAGGAAATGGGCAGGGTGAATCTGGTCAACCTGAGTATCCACAGATTTTCACTTTTTTTGAAAGCACCAAATATATCATTTTGGAATACGATTTGTTCAGGGCTTCATTTTCAGACCTTATCAAAGACACTGGAGCATGAATGATTATGTAGCTCACAGTTTCTTAACTGTGGTTATTGTTTACTTGTGTCTTTAAACACTGAATATGACTCTCGGATCATTGTATCCTACATTGAGGACTACTTTCAGTCCTGCCATTCCCTTTGCACATTCCATAACCTTTAAAGCTCAGTGACATTATTGGGAGAAATAAAAGAAATAGAACCAAACTAGTTGAAAGAAATAACAAATATACACCAGCTGGAGTGGATCTCCTGGCTGGAAGAATTTGGCTTGAATTTGTTTATTTAAGGAGAAT
Organism: Eucidaris tribuloides; assembly: GCA_001188425.1. Classification (NCBI taxonomy): domain Eukaryota; kingdom Metazoa; phylum Echinodermata; class Echinoidea; order Cidaroida; family Cidaridae; genus Eucidaris; species Eucidaris tribuloides. The sequence continues at coordinate 5,362 of JZLH01S0605331.1, read as the reverse complement.
CAAGCATGAACAGGCCAGCAGTTAAATTTTCTCGAGGCTCGAAAAAATCAAACCCCATAGAAAGCTACACTACAGATTTGCCTGTTACAAGGCATACTGATGGACGTTATTTTAAAATGTGTTAACTTTTGACTACAAAATTTTCACAGTAGAATCCTTGCATACTTTACTTGATTCTACAATAGTTTTTACGCAAAGTTGAGGACTAGCCCCAATCATGTCATTTACCTTTAACGTACAGGTTTCGTCCTGCCATATACCCACCCTCGTCCCCGATTTCCCTTCTGAATTAGACGTCCCTGGCCAGTCGTAAATAAACACTTCCTGAAAAGTGAGTGTCACACTCATGTGGTTATACATATACAGGTACATTAGCGAGCCTAAAACTTCTAGATTCTACAAACCTTTAACTGCACACAACCACACAGCATGATACAATAGTCCAAAATAGAACTCGGATACTTGAAATGTTGATGGACATGAGAGGTTTGACGCTAATTGTAGTGTTGCATCAGATGTGAAAATTTCAAAAGAATTTTTAAATTTTGGGACCATAGTTGTCCTCTTCATCAACAAAAGTGTAATTTCTATCTGAAAGACAACGACAGAATCGCACACATCATTCCCTCAAAACTATATCCAACGATAGCAAAACAGCAAAAGAGACGAAATCCCTGTATATACTTAAAAAATGGTGTATACCTCTCAATCCTTACCCCTCCCCCCAAAAATCACAATAGTATACCATTCACATATTTCAATGGTACATGTATACCATTGACAAATTTTAATGGCGTACCATTGACATGTACCAATGGATTACCATTGACATGTCATACGGGTACCATTGCGACACCACTGACAAATTGAATGGGCCTTTAACTTTTGCAGTGCCACAGGTGCAAATATGCACCACACAATACACACAATGTCCATAGAGCTGTGATTTCCTTGGCATCTTAAGAGTTAATGGAGTTGACAATGTAACTAATTTAAATAACTGGCTCGTTTTAGTGCACACAATAAGCTACCACTGAAGCACCATTTACCATTAGAACACCCACCATGTATTAGTGAAATACCATTTACCCTTTACTACTGCTGGTCTACCATTAACATACCATTCACTAGCCACCATCGACCATTGATCGACCATTCGCCTTCCACCACTGGCTTATCATTTACATAAATTACCATTCAGCTTCCACCATTGGCCTGCCATTGACATACCTTTTACCTTCTATTCTTGGTTTACCACTGACATACCACTGACTTACCAAATACCTTTTACCATTGACATACCACTTCATTGGCTTCCATTATTGACATAATTTTCACCTTCTACCATTGGCATACCATTGATGCAATTTTACAATTGTTATATAGACCATCTACATTAAGTGCAAAAAATGTCATGGTTACCTACTGTTTTATTTTTCTCAAAGAGGGAGTCCTAATGACGAATTCAAATACCAGTCTTAATATTCTTTAGCATTTGGGATGCTGAATGTTCGAAACGTCAAAATCAAACGAATGAGCTAAAGAGGAATATTGAAATACAAAGAACCATAACAGGTATAATTCATTCGCTTGATAATTACAGAAGTGCCTAACCGGGTCAAGTTATGGTTAAAGTTTAAATACAAATGTGACCCGTCACCACGTTACCCTTTTAAATCGCACAACCCGAAGGTAAGGAAAGTGCCAAATACCATGATAATGATTTGCAATATGAAATTGAAGTGTTTTCGAAAATCAAAAGTTTTTTGACGTTCACATGTTGCAAAAAAAAAAAATGATATTTATATTTTTCACAAAAGTATTTTTCTGTCTATGTTTATGTTTCATAAGATGTGTGACTTTATCAGGGTATCGTGGTGACAGGTCACAAATCTGTTGCCATGGGAAAACAATACATATTTGTGAAATTTCTTTAAGTTTGTTCCTACTTGCATACGATCTGTATTGTGAACGGTGTCTGTTTAGCCTATGAGTGCATGGGATTACGTATGTTTATCACCGCGCAGTATGAAGAGCAATCACGTGTTATGACAAACACTTGGCGAGACAGTTACGCAACGTTGTCATGCTTGTGGTGGTGGACTCGTGGTAGTTCGTGGCTGTTCTAGTGGGAACGTCCTGCCTGACATATCTTTTTTTGGCTTACCACACTCTGTATGTGACAGTTCGCGACAACACATTGCAGGTTCTTGGCTCGTTGTGTTTTCTCACTATTCGCAGACGAAGTAAAATTATTGAACCTTTCAAGAATTGCTTGGGCCCTACCACTCTGGCAATGCATCATGACGTGTCAATACGTGGTGCCAGACGTCACCAAGAAGTCACCAAGACGTCATCCCAAAATCATCAAGACAACTAGTTGTACAGATCTACCAACTGACCGGGCTCGCATCGCGTCAACCCCTTGGAAAAAGGCTTCTCTAGAAGTCCAGTACATTGCACATACATGTAGAAGCCCATGTAGAAAATGTAACAAACTTTCAGTAAAACAATAAATAAACGATAAAGTTCGCCTGATACTTCTGTCCCATCGAGTACACATTTGACCCGTATAGATCCTAAGAAAACAATTATGTAAAGACTTGTTATTTTACTACCAAAAATTATAAATTTATGGCTTTCAATTCACTTCACTATCAACATAGTGGAAACCTCATTTCCAATCGAACAATAATGCTGTAGAGCAGCAAGCCAGAGAGGTTAACACCGTAAACGTTGGAACGTCGTGCCTAACGCATCCAAGCAATTTTTTCTTCCCCATCTACAGGGGAGTTTCAAACATAGTTCAAAGGCAGACACCCTTGACTCCTCAGAACTACGTCCATGTGACGCACGAGCTATTTCATTACACTCGTATATACTTCGGAACTTGTAGTGAGTATTGAGAATTACAATATCCCGTAGGAGAAAATGAATAAAAAAAGAATTTATAGGCACGAAACAACTGCCAAAATGTTGAGTCATAACCACGTGTTTAAGGTCAAGAGATATCGCTAAGGAAACCGTTTCCACTAGGAGCCCTTCCTCTGGCCTCTCCAACGTATATCGCAAAGGTATGGTGTGTTTTCTGTTCGCATTTCCAAGTTCTACTAGCAGGTGCCAAAATGTTTCTGTATGGATTTATTCTTTTCAGATTTAATGCTCTTACTCATCTTTCGTCGTGGAAATACGAACACATGAGTCATGGTAGCATAATATTGTAAAATATGGAGACCTCGGCATTGCGTTAATTCCATAATCAAAGTTTCTGAGCCTTCGGAACTACGTAAGGCCCGATCCCCTTTTGTGAGGCACGTTCTCCCTCAATTACAATAAAGGTGATTTATATATTTTTAAAATGGTTCTTGTTTTTATATTTTAATATATTGTCCAATATTTCCACCAATATCTTTGCACCCGTTGAACGAAAAGACTGAAGATTTCAACAATTGTCTAGAACCAGAAGTATTATATGGTGTTATTTGTGGGAAACAAGGATGAATAGTGAAGGCCACAAGATGAGCAGCCCAAACGATAGTTAAAGAATTAGTCCAAGAGATAGCCAGAATTTATTTGACAAAAATGACCAGGTGTCTTGTTATGATATTTGGGTAGAACATCCCTTGACGCATTTGAAAAGTGATTTCTTGAGTGTCGTGAGTGGTGGAACGTGACGTCAGAGGTCAATGACCTCTAATTTGACCCCCAATTCCTATGTATCCAGTTTTCTGCATATATTTCCTGAACAGATTTTTGAATTTTTACGTCAGTGGTGTCTAATGAAAGATATTAAAAATATCTATCCAACGATACCCATTGTGATGAGATTTGAAAATGTTAAAGTCCTCATTTTGGGTTAAAAACTCAAAATTTTCACATTTTTTCGGATTTTTGTACAAATTGGCCTAAAATAAAACTAATAAGTCAATAAAACGGATTTGGTTTTTAATACGATTTACACCTCAAAAACTTTCCCATAATATATACTAAAAGATGACCAAAAAGTATGTTGGCAGGTCAAGCCGTAACTGCGCAAGGTCATTGAAAGTTCAATGACCTCTAAATTTACATAATTTTCCCTTATATTGGTTTTCCTATAATAAATCTTAAACAGATGCATAGTTTTTCACATAGTGGACGTCAAATGAAAGATATCACTAATATCTGTCCAATTGTATCCATTTTAAGCAAATTTGGACAATTTAAAACACTCATTTTGGGTCAAAACCCTCAAATTTTAACATTTTTTCAGATTATAGTACAAATTGGCATGAAATTCAAGTCAAAAATTACAACAAC
>JZLH01S0605329.1:24900-35556 GCA_001188425.1 Eucidaris tribuloides | reverse complement strand
AAATGGCTACGTGTACTTTTCATAGGCTTTTTATGGATTGGATTCTATTCTATGTCTTCCAAATACGTGACCTTGCATTACATTGTATATGTCAAAGTCTCAACATAACAATTGTTACCAATAAATGTCAAATATATCCTCAAATCATCAGCATTGATATTGTAATGAATGCTTTTCTCAAAGAGTCAATATAAACCAACTGAAACTTTGTTTCATTCTATAAATTTTGCGAGTACCTCTTTTTGAACACACACATTACACAAAGGTACTGCAAAAACAGGTCAAATCACAAATGAATCTCAGAATTCGCATAACTTTGCAATTAACTAAGTATTTCTAAAAACTAATTAACTCTCATCATACATTAATAATAATAATACATATGATTTTGTATTGCGCCAAATCCAACTCAGTAGAGGCCCTCAAGGCGCATGTGTTGGAATAGGTTACAGTAACAGTAGAAGAGGAATCAAGCGAGTGAGGAAATTAAATAGGAAGCATTGTTAACAGGTGAGTTTTTAGATGCTGTTTGAATGAATCTGGAGATTATTGCAACTCCTGATAACAATTGTAGATTATTCCATAAGAATGGACCAGCATGACAGCAAAGCTCGTTCCCCCCAAGTTTTTGGAGATTTCGGAACAACAAGGGGAACCAGAGTTGGAGATCTTGTAAAAGCGTCTGACTGGAGTATATTTACATGATTAAACTGACATGTAGCGTGAGGAGCAGAACCACTGACACAATAGAAAACAAGATTTATAACATTTGAAAATAAATGCCCGATCTCTAGACGATTCAAGCCAGTTGGCAGTGATTTTAGAATGGGGTGTGATATAGGTGTTTTTAGACAGGTGAAAGCAAAAACTACGTGCAGCAGCATTTTGAAGTTTTTGGAGTTTTGAAGCTGGGTTTGTGGTAGATAAATAGAACTGGCATTTCCCAAAATCAAGCGAGAAGAAATCAGGCTGTGAACTAATTTTTCTGTTAGCGGTTTTGGTTAGGTATTTTCTTTAATCGAAGCCCAATATTACGGAGCTTGGTACCTCAACTGAATTTAGCAGAATACTAGAAATTTGATGAGACCATTGTCATGTTACAATCAAACAAAACTCCAAGGGTTGGCGACAAGCACTGGGACACATTAATCGTATGACCGGAAAAGAAATTGAACTTCAAAGTAATTTTACATAATTGTGTCTTGGAACCGAATTAGAATAAACGTCGCCATTTTGAGGTCGTTCAGTTTCACGTGAAGCAGAATTCAACCAAGAATGGACATTGTTCAAGCAATTTTCAAGGCGCTCATGGCATTTACAGCATCAGTCTGTTTAGGTTTAAAAGAAATATAGAGCTGATATCATCGCATATATATGGTATCTAATGTTATGTGGTGTTCGCGCAAGATATGTCCAGAGCTATCAAGTTATAGAAAACAAGCGTGGCCCGCCCACAGAACCCTGTGGTACGCCATGAGTAAGAGCATGGGTATTTTGATTTTACAGTCATTGACACAAACCACTTTGTGAGTTGAACAGGAAAGGTATGAACTGAAAAACCATTTCGTATATTGACCTACTTGACCTCTGACGCCAAGAGAACGAAGAGTATTTAACAAAATTGTATGGTTGACGGTATCAAAGTCAATCTTTATAATCAATTGTTGGCTTGTTAACAAAACTTCTTGCAGACCCATGTTTCAATGTCTTTATACTTAACACTACCTTCATTATACCATAAATGTCTATTTCTATAATCAAGTGATCGGCTTGGAAAGAATGTTAACAATACTTCTTTCAGACCCATGTTTTAATGTCTATATACTTAATTACCTAAATAACACTCATCACACCATAAATGTCAAATTTGAAAATCAAATTATCAGCTTAAAACTACACAAACAATACTTCTTTCAGACCCGAGCTAAACAAACAGAACAGTATGTGTTTTATTCTAATTCTAGTCTATTAGTTCAAGCGATGTCTTTTTGACCTCATGTATTCACAAAGATATTGTTTGGTCGGCAGAAGGACGTAACCACTACATACTTTGCATTTCATTTATGCCCTTATGGCAGGCACACAACAAAACTATAAAGGAACTAAACTACACATGAATTTTCGAATTCATTGTCCAACAAGCACTAACAACCAAGGACATGGAATCTACCAATCACTATACCATTACTTCAAAACAGATTACTGTCACACAAAAGTACCAAACCACTGATCTAAATGATCCCTTTCCGAGATAAATGGTCTTTTAAATGGCCCATTAAAGCCACAGGCTAACAATGACCACAGTTTAAAAAAAATGTGAGCTACATAATCCTCCATGCTCTAAGTGTCTGAAAGGTCTAAAAATTGTATTTTAAAATGATGATTTAGTGCTTTTAAAAAAGTGAAAATCTGTAAGCACTCAAGTTGACTAGATTCACCTGCCCATTTCCTCCCATAGACTTACTGTGTGTAGGTCTAGGCTATTTTTTCCTCCACCAGAGTGGAAATTGTTTGTTCATGCATATCTTGCCAGATTTTTGTATTCTATGGTGTTTGTCCATTTAATCACTACTATGTAGCTCAGATATCAAGGTTTGACAATTTTTTTCAATTCTCCCGATCGCATACAGGGAAACCCCGTTATAGCGAGCTCGGATATAGCGAGGTACCGCTTTTAACGAGGTGATTGTCTCGGTCCCGTTTTCATTTACGTGTTGTTCAATGGAAAGAAGTCCCGTTTATAGCGAGCTCGGTTATTGCGAGATTTCGCTTATAACGAGGTATTTTTCTCAACGAAAAACATAAGAAATTCACCTGGTTAAAACGAGGAAATGAGAGTCGCATCGTGCGCTGACCAAATTCTAAATTTTGGCAGCGCAAAAAATGCCCAATCGTTTCATAGCGCAACGCACTTCAGCCTACCACGCAACCATGCACAATACATAGGCAAGTGTCTCTACAACACAACTGCACAGTGCATTCACTTGTCACACACACAAAGCCTGCCTCCCGTACACAGTATTCAACGCAAGTTATGAGCGTGAAGGTTGCTGCTTTATTTTGAGATCTAGTTTCTTTAATTACTTTGGATGAGTATATAAATGAAAAATAATCAGCTTTCTGTTCATAGTTTTGGTACAGAACAGGTAGGAAAAGCAGTAAACAGATGGGTTTAATGCCTAGTCCCATACATGTTATATTTTGTGTGTACATTATGTGTACGTTTACAACGAGGTACCGGTTATAACGAGGTAAAATCGGCGGTCCCGACAACCTCGTTATAACGGGGTTTCCCTGTATAGCTCTCCGAATCTGAACGTGTGTGGCGCTCTAATTTTTTGACCCTTTATTCTTGGGACATAAACTTCTGGTTTTAACAAGTGCGATACACATTGCACGCTATTAAAAATGCTCGTGGATTGTGTCAAAATCTTTCTTACAATCTTGTGAATAATAATTTTTCAAGTCCTTCTTTCATATAACAACCCTTCCATTTAGGCCATGAACGGAGCCATCGGCAGTCTTCACACTCCGGCATTTGTGTTCCTACTCGGCGTGCGCTTGGTCGCATTCCTCTCTCATGGGGTAAACATTCGCAGCTTTCCTGGCGAAAGTTTCGAGTTCTTTCCTTCATTTACTGGTCGTAGGAACATTTCTTTCACTAAGAAAGTCGTTCAATTGCGACACAGACATTCGCCAAAATTGTTCATCAGGTCAATCCATGTTTGCTCAGGTATGAGGTATTGATATTACGAATTTGACGAGGTTCAAAATGACATATTTTGTGCATTTGACCGTTTGATTTACTGGAACCGGAAGTATACATCCCAAAAGCGATCAATCAGATATTGGTATCGCGAGGTGATATCGCTTGATATTGACTATATGCGAGAGGGAGAATTGAAGCTCCTCCATGTTAGCCTATCACTTTAAGATTTACCTTGAGTAGTTCTCCCGCCTCTGTTCTCTGCTGCCTCAGTCTGTCAATGGAAGGAGGACAGATGAAGATGAAGTAGGGTTTCAGGGAGGAATTCTTCAACATCTTCAGGGCCTGTGGAAATAAACGAGATGGATCGGAACGTCAATTATTGCCAGTCGAAAGTCCATTACATCTTCTTCTCTTGGATCATAACTTGTTCATGTTTATTTCAGGATCAATATTAGTGATCAAATTACATGTCCACCTAGAAATATAATATGATATATCAGTATACATCAAGTCATTTATTGCAGCCAAAAAAGTAACTATATGAAAAGTCTTAAGCAAACACTTTACCAATGGGTGTCAGAATCACTAGGCTTTGTGTTTCATGAGAGATTTTTTTTAAAAGAATCAATTTTCCACCAAAACACCCAATTTCTCTCAAAAAAACATTTTACATGCAAAAGCATAATGCAACCATAATCTTGCATGCATTTCACGAAAAAAGTCATGCTTCACAAATTTGCAGTAACCATTCCATTCTGATAATAACCAGTATTTTCATGATGCACTTGAAGAGCAGAAAGACTTGTTTTGGTGTGTGTTATTTTCTTTCATTTTTTGTCAGACGTATCTCAATTAATATTTAATACTGCACATTTATATCCAAATCATACTTTTACCAGTTCTAGATTCTGCAACAGGTTTTTTTTTTGGGGGGGGGGGGAGATGGTGTGCAAGGTGTTCTGTCCAATGATACAATGGTTTTAACAGTCAATAGAATGAGAGTGAGAGGCCATTGGTCTGATGTTTAAACAGTTGACATGTCAGTAAGGTGATACAATATTTCCTCGTATTTGTAAACCTTTCAACCCCCGTCACTCTCTCTTTATTTCAGATTTTGACTTTACGTTTTAGAATATTGTTTTTCTTTGGTTTCTTACATACACTATGTCCCTCTAAATTTTGACATTTTCATGAACATTTAATCCGTTTATGTACTTGTTTGTCTAAAAAATTTAGTGTAGAACACATTTTCAGTGAATATACCTTATGATGAAAAGATAAACGCCTTTCAATATGTATGCATGTACTGTATGTATAAGTTTTACAAACAGTCATAAATGTGTATACGGGTGCGCAGGGTAGACCACACAGTGACAATGAAGGGATATCAATGAGGACCAAATTTGACAGCGGTCACAATATGATGCCTCGCATTTGGATATTGAACTATCCTTAGAAATGTGTAGCTGTCAAATGAAGGCAGATTGTATCATACCAGCATGTAAATGGGAGAATTATGAATAACAAGTTGTTTTTAAAGTATTTGCGCTTATCATAGTGCTTGATGTTTTATTTGATCATGCGATTACATTATTTGTTACTACACATCTTTTTTCCCCTACTTGGATAAGAGTTCACCTTCATGACGACTTTGATCAAGTGTTTACTGATGAAACTGAATTTGACACTTTCAGAAAAATAACATTTATATGTGTGTCTAACCAAATATCTGTTTTAAAATTATGGAAGATATATGTTTATTCCCGAGCAGAGATTCAAAGCAATGTATTAATTGGTGAAATTGTTTTGAAGATAGTCGATGAATTATGTGTTGTCCCGGGAACACTATTGTACAGTTTAGAATACATGGTTTCATATGAAACTGTTCAATTAATATAATCAACACTTCAATTCTGAGAATCTCTGAAGTACTTCATATCCATGAGAAACAATGAAAACAATGGATGGGGCTTTTTAAATTGTTGATATCTTGCTGCAGATGTGATGTAATGGGTAATGAATGTTTGTATCATGTTTACATTATTATTATCTTACGAAAAAGGAAGTCATTGCTTTGATGGTCTGGATACAAAATATATGGACTACACTTTTGTTGAATGATTGAGTTTATGTGCATAATGCACATAGAAAATTTACTTGCACTTTTATTCTTTTCAGCAAGTTTTAAGTAAAATTGGGCTGAACATGAAATCTGCACTGAGAGTATGTGTCCTGACATTACATTGATAATTTTATGAGCAATGGTTACAAACAATGAATGTTGGAAATATGGAGTGGATTTCAGAAACATTAATTTAATTTTTGTATCATTTAAAAGTGGGACCATTGTGACGGAATGGTATATTTGTCATTTATAACAGCACAAAGTGAATGATAGGATGGGTAATAGTTCTGGAAAATAATTCTTTTTATGCAATCTCAAAGTACTGTATTTAAACAACATTAACAATGCCTATCATTACCCCACAGATAAACATAAGTTACAGCTAAGATACAGAACTACATGTATTTTTGATTGCACTTGCCATCATCATCATCACCATTGGCTATGCAGCAATGTTTGCATACTACATACTGTCAAATGTGGGAATTTCAGTTTCAGAAAATTTTTGTGCAGAGCAACATCAAAACACATTCACAAGTTCTAAAAGTAGCAATTCAAAGAAGTATACTAAACATCAATATCTAAGCTAACATGAACAAAAAAGCAGAAAAGAAGGGCTCAAATTGGCAATGTGTTGAAATCACTATACTCTGTTGTAAGAGCCTCCAAACACCATTTATATTGTAGGTAAATACAGTAGTGGCAATGTACACGGTTGCTGCGGGCAGGTGTATGTGTGTAATTTGTTCCTTGACAAGTTATCCATTAAGTATTTCAATGTTTTTATTTCTAATTTGTGTTTTCCCTTCATGAGCACAGAATCTGCCAAAAATAATATACCAGAAAAATTTCCACTTTGACATCTAACATTACGATTGTCTTTTATTTCCCATGACTGATGCATGTTTGTTAATTACATACATTATTTCATAAACTGAAACTTATCTATCCACAAGATAAGAGTTATATCTGTCATACATAGTATCTTGAAACCTAGTTGGTCAGTTGTGCATCACATGATTCATAGTATTCCAACAAGCTTTGAAGAGGAGTCAATATTAACAAAATGATGTCATGTCAATTTGTAAATGCTTGATTATTGATGAATTGGTGCTACAATAGGATGAATTGCAGCAGTCAGTGTTTTACAATAATAAACTTAAGCAGATACAGGTATCTACGGTCCGATCACCTTTTCTTACATTGCTCTGTAGAACATTCATATAAATCAATAACAAATAAAAATATTTAAGGTGTGAGAGTCACTTACTATGCATCACTAAGATGCCCTTGATTACAAAGACTGTGTACCATTTCCCCTGGGGTTGTTCCTCATGGGAAAATGGAACATTTCTTGTTACCAGAATGATCACAGTTCTAACCAGAGGTCTTGTTGCAAGACACATTTATATAATACTGTTTATATGCAATTACCACATGCAACCTTGGGGGTATAGAAAGTCTCTCAGGTTGACCAGCCATTTCATAATCATTATGTATGTTCACTTGTTTCACATATTTAATGATATTAGGTACTTAATTGACTATTCAGAATAGTCAATATTTAATGATATTAGGTACTTAATTGACTATTCAGAATAGGGAACAATAGCAAAGAAGTTTACACCAAATGTTCTATTTACATACAAATTGAAAAGTACACTTTACATATCAAAATTATAAAAGTGCAGGATTTTGATTTTTTTTTACAAACATGAAGTTGTTGAGAAAATAACCATCTTCTCACAGAAAGATTTGGTTTGATATGGAATTTTTCTCCCCACCCCTCAAGAAGAAGTAAAAAAATAAGGGTGGGTAGGGCTGGTCACTCTGAGCAAGTTTTATTACAAGCATAGAGAAAAATCCATATCACACATAGTCCACAAACCAAGTACATATTAGATAAAGTAACCATGCATAACTAATAGTTCGAGTAAGAAATTACATACTCCATCCAGTATATCTAAACACAAGGGAAATATCGACATACATTTATTTGGCAGAGCAGCAACGTTGCTCAAGGGAGGAACAAGAAGGGGGTGGGGTGGGGGCTTCCACCACCATTCATAGACAGAGAATCACAATTATACACCAATAAAACTCAATACAAGTATATATAAGAAATACATATTCCCTTTCAAGATTTTACAAGCTGTAACACATAAAGAGTATCAACATACATGTATAAAGAAGTTGACTGTTTACACACATATTGGGGTGGGGTAGGGATGAGTTTCAACAAAATTCCTGTTGGTCTTGAAGAGGTATGTAAACACAAACTTTCTAATAAATTTGAATAGTTTTGGAGGTTTGAAGCTTTATCAGTCAAATTGTGTGGTATTCTATCTGCATTCTACCAACTGAAACTAAGTTAATGATTTAAAAATTAGCAACACCTGCAAAAATTTTGTAACATGAAACTATCTGACAGTAACTACTAAAAAGAAATCTGATTTATACTTCTCCTTACAATAAATGGAATAGGGGGTGGGGAGGTTGGGGAAGGCCCACTTTGGCATGCAAACGGTACTCTGCTACAAATTTTCACTGCAGAAAACTATTCAGTCTGATAACCAATTGTTTGAATAACATTTTTTTTTTTTGGGGGGGGGGGGGGGGAGGCAAATTTGATGACTAACAGTGCGTAGCCTAGAAAACCATGAGTAATATAGTCCATGGTGTGAAATTGAAGACCTACAACATAAATGAATAATGAGTGACTTCACATCTGCTCCCGACGCATCCTTGGAAAATAAAGTTTGTGCCAACAAAATGGAGATGTGGGTTGAATTTGCACGAAGACACATGAATGTCACATAGCTTACGAAATGTTACGAAATGCACATAGCAGTCGGTATGTTAAAAATGTCGCCCATGTCACATTATTGCATGCTTGTTACAGAAACAATACAAACACGATGCAATGGACCAGACAGTACTGGTTAGAGAATGGCAAGAAGAGTTATCGGGAGACGTGCAAGTTACGAGTTAGCTGGGATAAATAAATCTTTGCGACAAAATGCCGAGAGCATCACAAAAACAGGAGGGACATGCACGAATGAATGCCTGAGAATGAGAACGCAAACTGTTATCACACACCGTGGCTACGGCACCCCGTCTGAGCATGCACTCCCTTATTTCGGACACCTGGTAGAGTAGGGGGAAAGCAAGTGTTAATGAAATCAGTTATGGATTATTACTCTACGACATCCCTGCTTACTCTATCTAAAAGTTTCTCTTGTGCGTGTGTGTGTGAGAAGGGTTGGGGATTGGTGAAAGTTGTTAGTCGTGTTAAGGTGAACACAAAGGGGGAAAACATTTTTTACCAGGGTAATGATATAAGTACTTACCCACTAGAGACAATTTGATTTCAATATAACACACATTCACCATAGACCCTAGCCCCAATATATCTTGTTGTTCTTGTCTCCAACAGGTTTAGTGTAATTTGGGGAATAGCATGAATCATTAATTTGTTTGTTAATGTCACAAGAAAAATTGTTGATAGAAACAATATTAAGGAAAAAAGACTTCCAGAGATTTTTCAATTTATTTTGACTTGTGATTTATTCCCTGCTCTAGTACTCCTTTGGTGTGGAAGATTGCATTTTTGGTTCAAAAGTGAGGTAATCAATTACACACTGATAGGTCCACTTAGGGGCAGAAATATACATGTATATATCTTAAGCACTGCTTATGATTTGAACAGACATAACGTGTTGCACACCCTGTAAGGTTTGAAACAATGCAAACTAAACAGGTATATTTCACATAAACCAAACATTTTCCACCGATCAAATATTTTTTTTTTCTTCTTGGTGATCAACTGGTTTTATCTTGTTTTTCATACAGTTTTGAAAAAATCCAAATCCCCACATAATGAATTTTACATTAACAATTTGTAAATGAATATTAACCCATTGGAGATGATTTGATTTCACTACAACACATATTTTCCACAGACCTCAGCCAGAGATATCTCACAGTCTCCAAGGACTAACTGTCAATAATAATGATTTGGTAAGTACATCCTCTGCACTGTTTGACATAAAGAAACAGGACCATCGCAGGGGGCAGTTTTCATCACGATGGTAATTTTAAAATTGGCAGGAAGTGGGGATTAAACGATATGATGAACATAAAAAAAGGGAAAGGATAGGGATGGATTAAAAGTCAGAATGGATGGATATCTTGTGGATATTTTGACTTACTGCTGAGGAAGTGAGATGTAAACATCAATTTATCAGTTATAGTTTATAATTGGAAGAATAAATGTAAAGGGTACAATTTTAGATGGAAGTATATCAATTTTACATCAATATGATTTACAGGACTTTTAGAAACCTTGGCAGGCAAAATGTAATTACCACTAATCTCTAAAACTGAAAAAGTGATGAATAGACAAGAGTGAAAAGATGTTGTTAGTTAATGAAAATGTAATATTAATTTGTAATAATACTATATAGAGCTGTAAATATACAGTATGTTTTTACACTAAGAAAGCAGCATCTAATATATATATTATATATACATGTTTTTGTTTTTTTGGAGGGGGGTACATAGCTATCAAAGGTACAACACATATTTTTTTTTTTACTGCCACGTATGATTGCATACTACTGGAGTGATAAAAATCTTAGTTATATATTTCATCTATATATTGACTATATTGAGTGATTATACTGGTTTTATTTTAACTGGCTGCAAATATGTCATGTGTCATCAAAACATGATAAAAACAAAAGTAACAAATGTCTGATACACTGCTCAAGCGTAAGAAAAAAATATTCCTAATAACCAAAGTCAATGAAGACATATAACC
>JZLH01S0605313.1:50585-61976 GCA_001188425.1 Eucidaris tribuloides | reverse complement strand
GACAATAAATCTAATCATTTTGAAGTACGGTTGTGATAGTATCTATATCTTTGTGTGCATAGTAAATAACAACATCATCGGCGAATATATTACAAGAACATGATTTCAAAGAATCAGAAATATCATTTATGAATAACAAAAACAAAATTGGTCCCAGAACACTTCCTTGGGGCACCCCTGTGATAATATCCTTTGAACTGGATAATTCACCATGACAAAAAAACCTTCTGGGATCTTTGTGATAAGTAATTAGAAAACCAACGCAATTCTGAATCTCTAATTCCATATCCTTGTAATTTCATGAGTAATAATTTGTGATCAATGGAATCAAAACATTTAGGCATATCAAGAAAACAGGCAGCTACAAGTTCATGTTCATTAAAAGCTTCTAACCAATCATCGACTGCACGATGTAAGCATGTAGTAGTAGAATGGTTCGGTAAGTATGCTGATTGATCAATATTAATAAGGTCATTCTTAAGGAGATAATTTAACAACTGGTTTTTTATTTCTTTTTCAAACAATTTAGAAACATGACACATGACAGAAATAGGTCTACAATTTGTAGGGTCACTCTTACTACCTTTGCCTTTATATATAGGTGTTGTTTTTGCTAATTTCTAATCTACAGGAACTATGTCATTAATTAAACTTTTACTGTATAAATTACAAAGTGATTTCGATAGTACTGGGGCACCAATTCTTAAAAGTTTCGAATCAATCCCTAATACATCAACATTACTTTCATTATAATCAAAATGCGATAAGAAATCTAAAACTTTGTTTTCGGATATATTTTCAAAATTGAACGTATATATAGGCCTACAGTCCGGATAATTCCAATAAAAAGGAGAATTAATAGATACAGTTTTACCAACATTGACAAAAAATTCATTTAACACATCACCATTCATATCTACGGGATTGTTATCATCACGTCGTAATCTTCCGGACATTTTATTCAATTCACGCCATACCTTTTTACTGTCATCTTTGCATACATTTAAAACATTTTTCATATACTCTCTTTTATTTTTACGTCTAAGCTTAGTAATTAAATTTCTAACTTTTCTATAACCTTCAAACAAATTGGGTTGATCTTTACTTTTTTCCTTTAAATAATCTCTTTGATAAATTAATTTCACAATGTCAGCAGTGATCCAAGGACAACATCTGTGCTTTAATCTCCTAGATGTCAATGGAGCATGCTTGTTACATACATTTAAAAATTTCGATTTCCATAGTGCCCATTGCTCATCTAAAGTATCACATAATTCAACATCATTACAAAAATTAGAAAAGGCAACATGTAAATCTTTTAAAAAATCTTTTTCATGAAATCTTTTGAAATCACGATAAGTTACAACTTTATGTTTATTCTTACCCATAGTTTTAAAATTAATGCACGTATAAATGAGATAATGATCGCTGACAGATATTTTAGCAACATCACATAAAGAATGCTTTTCGGGAACTGAAGTCAAAATATGGTCCAAACACTTTTCTGAGGTAGCAGTAACTCTGGTTGGTTGAGAAACTATTTGTGTTAATGAGAATAAATTTTCAATCAAAAGAATGGGATTTTTAAAGTTGTTAATATCAGACTTATAATCATAATTCAGATCACCTAATAAAACTAAATCGTTATCTTCACCTCTTATCTTTTCAAGCACATCTATCAGACAATTCAAATAATCTTTTTCGGAATAAGGGGGTCGATAAACACATCCAACTATAAAATTATCCGGTTTGGATGGTAAAATCTCGATCTCAAATAGCTTCAACAGAGTTCAAATGAAAATCTTTCCGTAAATGAAATGAAACCGAATTATGAATATACATACAAACACCACCTCCACGTTTATTTCCGGGTCTATCATAACGAACTAACACATAGTTATCTATACATATATTATTATCATCAATCATTTCATGCAGCCATGTTTCTGATAGACATAAAATATCAAAAGGCACCTTGTTAAGCAAAAACCGTATATCATCAATCTTATCTATTAAACTACGTACATTTAGGTGACCAATTTTGAGCCCTTTATTACATAAAAGTTTGGATGAACATACATCATATTCGTTACCTGAAGGGGAGTTGACAGAAGATAAAATCGTGGTTAAATTACTGGCACACTCTTCTTGGCCGTTGACCTAGTAGGGACAAAATTTGTTTTTGTGTCCAAACTGTAAGCAACGTGAACATTGGATTCCATGGCGACAGCTTTGTTGACGGTGATTTGGTTTTCCACAGTTTGTGCATCCTGTTACGTAATGTACCGAAGGGTTATGCAGAGCGTCCGATTGCCGAACAACAGAAGCATAAGAACGCGACATTACATAGTGAGTCGACGACGGTGGACGCTTGGGGGACAATTCTACGAAACCGACCTAGCGACCATCCTAACCAGGTTAGAGATTGTGATTGACTTAGAGCCGAGCCCTCCGACGAACCGACCTCAACTCATAACTCCAGCTCTAATCTTGAAACGAATTGTAATCGAATAACATTGCCAAAAAGTCACACATTACGATTAAGGGTCGTCGGTAATTTAACGCCTTATTCTCTCCTTTGCCGTCAGTACATTATACAATATGCACTGTGAATAAGTTTTTGCCAAAATATACTTTCATTTACCCTATATCTATTTTAATGATTAAAATTCAGTAAAGAACTTATATTTTGAAATATACATAATTAAGATTCACCCCGCCTGGCAAATAGCAGTGAACGCTGCCTCGTATGTCTGTACTTTGAGCTTCATCTATCATATACTCTGATTACATATTAAAAATGTGTTTTAAGGCAGCTGATTCATAGAGAATATAACATCTAATTAACTTATAAATTTTAGTCTACAATTGAAATCATTGCTTTATATTGGGTACATAATTTATTTTTTACGATTTAAATGTGAAAAACATGTTACATAATGTCTTAGGACGAACAGATACGGTGCATTTTGGAAATACATTAAAATTGCCAAAGATTGGAACCACGATGTGAACTGATATGTGTTGATGACTTCGTCATTGTTCTATGTGGGATTTCGACATGCTACCGCGACAGGGCAGATCTACGAAACCGACCTAGGACCATCCCTAACAGGTTAGAGGTGTGATTGAAACTTAGGCCCGACGCCTCCCACGAAAAACCGACTCCAACTTCCTAACTCCAACTCTAAGTTGCAATCGATTGTAATCGAAATGACATTGCCAACAATCATACATCTACTGATTAAGAAGTCGTCGGTTATTTGACGCCATTATCTCTCTTTGCGTTATAGATTATACAATATTCCAAAGTGAATAAGTTTTTGTTCAAATTAACTTTCATTTACCATATTCGCTTGTAATGATTAAAATTCAGAAAAGAAATGATATTTTGACAAAAATATATAATTAAGATTCCGCCCGCATGGAAACTAGCAGTGAACCAAGATCCCCATTTTTCTTCAGACTTAGCTTCATCCATCATATACTCTGATTACATATTATAAAATGTGTTTCATGCACTGATTAATAGAATAAATAACATCTAATAATTTATGAATGTTAGTCTACAATGAGAATCAATTGCTTTATCATTGGTACAAACTTATATATTACAGATTTTACGTGAAATATGGTTACAGAATGTCTTAAACGAAAAATACGGTGATATGTGAATACATTAAAATTGGCAAATATTGAACAGACGTAGTTGCTGATATTGTGTTCTGACTTTCCTATTGTTCTATGGGTGGATCTGGCAATTGCTCCGGCCGACAGCGTGCATGTCAAAGACAGCTTTCCACAAAGCCTGCTAAAAGGCTGCTATGCCATGCGCATCTGCGTTATTGTCAGTCAACCGGGTGGCAGAGAACAATAGTTAGAAACGCTTCACAAGACGCACCTAAACATTTAGAGCTCGACTTAAGAGCTATATGATCCTAACTTGACTTGTAGTTTCGAGATTGCGCACCCAAACCCTAATATTGGCTGCTACAGTTAATGATCCCTGTTGCCATGCTAATTGTAGTTGTCCGTGTCAGTGAATCGGGCCCCAGCGCTGTCCATATCAAAACAGCTTTCCATAAAGCCTGCCTATGCCCAATGCGCATTCTGCTTTATTATCAGCTCAACCCGTGGCCAACGCAGAACCAATATAAGAGACGCTTCACGAACGACCTAACATTTTAGCAGCTCGACTTAGCAGCTAAATGAACTCCTAACTTGAGGAGTTTCGAGATTCACACCCAAACCTAAATATGGCCGCTACTGCTTATGATCCCTGTTGCCATAGTAATTGTAGTTGGTCCAGTGTCGTGAATCGGGCCCCTGGTTGCTACGTGAAGAAATACGATACTGCGGGTGGGTTGGTTGATAGATGTAAGGCGTGGCGGCTAATTGGGGAGTGGGGTTGGGGTAGACTTGAGGGCGGGGTGGTGGGTAAAAATGCAAAGGGGGTGGTCCAAGTGCAAAGTCTTGTGTAGGTACAGATCGATGATAGCGAGGGAAAGAGGGTGGTGGACGGGAGGGTACTGGAGGTGGGTTCGGTCGAGGAGGTTGAACAGTTCCAGGAGGTGGTGGTTGATCGCGGGGAGGGTGGTGTGATGGTGGAGACATCTGATGAGAGGTCCTTGGCGGGGGAGGCCGAGCGGATGGTGATGAGGGGGCGGTGGAGCGATTGGTAGTCTCTGCTGTAGGCCTGTCGAGTAGAGCATCAATGGCATGTTGGACCTTTTTCATCTCCAGTGCAAGTTGATCGACACGGATGTGCATAAATTTGCATTTCATGCAAATTCGATTGCCCGGTTCGCACTGCAGATCACAACGATTGTTGTCAATTACATTGTTGACAGATTCCTGGCTTTCCGTTGAGGTATTGTGCAAGGTCTCACCGTCATAGCTGACGTCATCTGATGGTGGACTTAGTAAAACAAAATGGCGACATATATCATTGTTCAGATTCGGATACACTTGTGTCAGTTCACCAATATAAAACTCCGTTGATGAAAGTTCATCAGGCACAGTTTTGTGAACCTTGAGGATGAGTTCCAAAGTATAAAAAATAGATTCACGAGTTATCCCTTTTGGAAGTTTGTATTTAAAAGTCGTTGATCCTGGCTGCCCACGAGAGTGATTAATGCGAACACTTTGGCCATATGGGACTAAGGCACAAAAAGTAAGATGGTGTCCGGATACCAGCAAAAGATAAAATTACTTTCCAAGTCCGAAAGATAAAAAAAACAACTAAGTGCACATACCACTCCAAGTATTCCAGCGACGAATAAGTTACAACATAATTGGTATTTGGAAGAACTTTACGATAAAAAAGTAAGATTTCAAGAGGTTTTCGGCATGAAAGACTTCCAACCAGCAAACATTTTAACGAAGAAAAAGGCGAAAATATTTAGTGTAAATCGTAAAATTTCAAAATCATGACCCGTGATTAAGGATTTTTTGCGAAAAGGTCACCTATTAGGGTGGCACACTCCCGTTTACCTTACTAGGCGAGTACACCCCCCGGGATTCCCCAGCAGTGCAAGCTGCAAGACTGACCCTACAACAAGTAATGGCGCAGTCACACCTTAAGGCCCCGTCACACTATGACGAATTGGCATTGCGTATCCATTGCGTATGGGACATTTTGACATTCGTTGGCATACGCTAACGTTCGTTCGGGAATCGTTTTGATGTCGTTTTTGAGTCGTTTTGATACGCAATCATAGGCTATTGTTCGTTCAGTACGCTGAAAATTTTTAAGCATGCTTAAAATTTTTCGACGTATGCCAAGCGTACAAGCCATGCGCAGCGCGTACGCTCTGAAGTTGCAATGCGAACGTTTTATTCGTCAATAGGACGGAAGCGGTAAGTCACCACTACAATTCCATTGATCGGCCATAAGTGAGGCCCTTTCTCTGCGAACGTTTTGCGTGTTGGTAGCGAATTAAAAATAAATTTACTTCTCATTTTTATTCATATGGGCTTATCATGCTTATACTTGATTGTACTTCATGTATCTGGGTGTGTTTGTATGTGTGTATGTGTGTGTGTGTGTGTGTGTGTGTGTGTGTGTCTGTGTCTGTGTGCGTGCGTGTGTCTGTGTGTTTGCAAATTTGTGAAAATTGCACACCTTACCACATGGGGTTTGTTGCCTAAAATGTCAATACCAGGAAAATGTCTCTGGTAATAAATGAAAATTGTTGTTATCGAATTCGGTATATATTCATTCATACCGTAGGGCAAAACTCTTCTGTTCAAAATACAAGATTTTATCAAACTTTATTCTTCGGAAAAAAGTTTCATGCAACACCCCCAGATCAAAATATTTTGTCTATTCCTCATAACAGTTTTACAATAATGTTTTGAAATACATATAGGTGAAAATTCTACATTACTCAAATTCCAGATTTGATTCCATAATTGATCATGAAGAAAAGAAGATCTTTCTAATAAAAAATCCCTATTTAGTTACCATGAAATTTAATAAGTTCATTATTTTGTAACAGTAAAATCAACAATATACAACAAGTTTGCAAAAATATGACCTTATCATTACCTTAACCATTGGCCTGATTTCAGGTTATTACTATTTTTCTCACGCGAATATTAAATTGGGGTAAAGGTTGCCTTTCATATCAATTTGCCTGGAACTATAGCCTACCATATGAGTCATTTTGGTGCTCCTTTTTATACTGTACAAATACAAATCTTGGCTTTCTTGGATTTCGGCATACTGGAGGAAATTAGATACCCAAACTCAAATGATGGGACAAAATGACGTTGAGTTCAAGAAGGTATTTGTTTGTAAATGCACACAGACACCATGTGATTGACTTGAATTCGCAGACTGTACGCGTAGCGTACGCAAAGCTCGTTAGTCGTTTGATTAGAGATCGCTATCTGTAAGTTAATGATAAGTTATGAAATGGTAATGGAGACGTTTTTTATTCGTTTTGAATGTCGCCTTCTAGTAGCGTTCGATTCGGTTGAATTCACCCATGCGGAATTCATTCGCTGGGAATGCTGTGCGTATTTGGAATTTTTCAATTCGTTCGCGGTACGCAATGCCAATTCGTCATAGTGTGACGACGCCTTTAACGGTTTAGCCAGCGTATGCCGACGTATGGAAAATTTGGCGAATACGTCGTCATACGTTGAATAAGTTATGGGTAAGTTTTGTATAAGTTATGTGCACGCTGAAGCACGCTGGGCAGACCTCGACGATTTAGCCAGCGTATGCCGACGTATGAAACATTTTGCGAATACGTTGTCATATGTTAAATAAGTTATGGGTAAGTTCTGTATAAGTTTTGTGTAAATTATGTTTACGCTGAAGCACGCTGGTATACGTCGTAGTACGACGAGTTCGTCGTAAAAATTTTGTGCAGGCACAAAATTTTTCGACGTATGCCAGCGTATGATCATACGTCCCGGAAACGCGGGCCATACGTTGTAGGTAAGTTATGCTGTCGTTGACATACGTCCACGTGCGTTATTTGTAAGTTGCTTGTAAGTCGAAATACGTCACGATAATGTCGAGGTAGGGTTCTTCAATTTTTTTCAGCATGACGGAGATGTTGGTAGAATGGTGTTCGTACTGCGAAGTCTAGTGTGGTTATGGTTAAAATCGTGGAGCGTGGCCTTTTTGTATTTATTTATTTATTTATTTGTTTATTATCTTTTATTTATTTATTTATTTATTTATTTATTTATTTATTTATTCACAAAATTGCAATTCAAAGAGTTGGATTAAAAATACAAAGTGTGACAATAACAATCACTGGCATGAATAAAATACACATAATTTACACCAAAATCTTGTATACATATGAATAATTAACACAGGTGGAAAAATGTGACAGACATAAGAAATGAAAATAAAAATATTAAAAAAGTGAAGTTTCAGCGAGAAAACAAAGTTGGAAATAAAGGGGTTATTGGAAATAAATGTGTAAACAGCATAAAACACAAAAATCTCAGGTATAGATTAACATAGTAAATAAATTTTCAAACAGGTATAATTCAAATCAATGTAAATACAGAAATTCTTCGTCAAACGTTAGCATATATAATCCACAGTAAATAATTCTACATTTTTTAACATTTACCTCAGACAGAGATGGTTTCCGGTGAAAAATAAATGTGTGGAAATCACACACACACACACACACACACACACACACACACACACACACACACACACACACACACACACACACACACACGCATACACACATAGAAAACACACACATAGATAAAACACGCACTCATATAAACAAACACACACCATAAACGAACACTCACAAACACGCATACACACAATCGTGCACACAAAACACACACACAACACTTACACAACACATACAAACAAAACACACACGCAATACATACACACAAACACACAAACGCACACATACAAACACACGCATAAACAGACACACAAACAAACACACACAAACAAGCAAACATACGCACAAATAATGTGCAAGGGCTATTAATTAAGGGGAAAGGGAAAAGGGGGAGGGGAAAGGAAAAATAAAAAAGGAGGAAGAGGGGGAAAGCAACACGAACATAAAGTGTAGTGACAGGAGGGAGGGGATAAAGAAAAAAAAGAGAAGAAAGAGGAGAATTATGATATAAATATTGCACGTTTTTTTTCGATAATAATGGTTAAATAGTAGTGACGTAAAATGCACTATATAAAAGCAACGCATTATTACTATTATTGCTATTATCATTATGAACATTTCGGGTACTATCTAAATGCTTGCAAGACACAGGATCAAAGTTAATCATCAAAGTACATTTGTATAACCAATCAATTAACAAATGATTCAATTTAAATCAAATTCAACATACGAATCAACATCATTCTTATTACCGTTAACAGAATAGCTTTCCAAAGAAAATAATGACAACAAAGAAAGTCAGAGAAACGAAAGTTTGGAAAAAGAGCGAGTGAGGGAAAATGAAAGGGGGGAAATTGGAAAATACAAAAGAAATATAGGATAGTGGAAAACATACACAATATCGCACTTATTGTAAATTAAACAAACACCACGGGATAAAACTATTCTTATATCTATTAGTTTTATATCTAGGAAGAAACAGGGGTTTGCTATTTCTCAGATTATATGTTGTATTACTCTTGGGTGGGAGGAAAACATTTAGTTTGTGATCCAGTTTTTGTATTTTATTGGCTACTACAAGTGATCGTCGGCGATATGCTACCCCACGCTATGGGTAAGTTAGAGTATTGTTGGGCATAAGTTGTGAACGTCGGCAACACGCCAAGCATTCGTTGATATAAGTTATCTACAACTTCTCGAAACGTTCTATATAAGTTATACGTTATGCGTACGTCCAACTCGTTATGAGCACGCTATGTATACGTCCAAAAGTACAAAAAGAAAAAAATGAAAGTTCAGCGTATGCCAGCGTTTTACCCCTAATTTGATACGTCAGGCATACGCTGGCTCAATCGTTAAGGTGTGACTGCGCCATAACCAACAAAGTCAACAATCCTACCACATGTCTTGAAAAGCTGAAGAAAGTTTATGTTTCTGATAAAAAAACTGATGTTTGAGGAGAAAATATCTTGGGTCAAACACATTTTTTTACTGAAACAACCATTCAGAAGCTTGGGAGATCATCAATGAAATCACTGGACGAAAAGAAACTACAAAAGTTCCACTTCGCGGATCACCAGAAGAGAGAAACTCCAACTGGCTAAAACACTTCCAGAACCAGGTAAAGGGCCAGCCGCCTCTATTAAGGATATCACTATCAACCCAGAATAAGACGAAGATGAAGCATTTGCAATGGAAGAATTAGATGCAGCTCTCAAACAAGCCAAACCTGGAAGAGCTGTGGGCTTGGATAACTAGCACTAGAAATATGGAAATCAAGCCAATGGAGGAAAAGTGCTATTATTCCCATACTGGAAAAGGTAGATCTGTCTAATCCAGCTAAGTACAGAGGAATCAGTCTTTCCCGTATTTGGGCCAAGATCTACAATCGCATGATTCTAAACAGACTACAACCTCATAAAAACCCACTGCTCTGTTGGAATCAAAGTGGTCTCATGGAAAACAGATCTACTACTGCCAAAATTCTTGCTCTTCGTTGAGTCTTTGAAGGAATGAAAGAAATAAACTTATCATTTGCAACAGTATTTATCGACTACTCAAAGGCATTTGACTCTGTACATATAGATATAGAGATTATATGTTCTCAATACCCGGTCTCAATACTACAAAGACTGACTTTTCTAGACACCATTTCACAAGATATCGGTCCGAAACTAATTGAAATTCCTAAATTGATGCTAGATAGAGTACTCTGGGCAAACCATTGCTTTAAGTGCGTCTTCCACTCCGTCTACGGACGACCGATGATGATGATGATGGTTCGTGTCACATTCGTACTGATGAATGGCCAAAATATACTGAAGTCGGAGTCTCTGTGCCTTTTCCATTTTGTAAGAAACAAACCGAAATGATACATGATCCTCTGGTATCACAGGGGCTGTGACGTCAGAGGAGAACGCTCCTTATACGCTCCGTGCTCTGTGCACACACTGTACTCTAACGGTAGACTATCGCGTCAATAACGTCAGAAGGACGCCTAGAGAACTTTGGATACAAGTTGGAATTCGTTGTGTATTCGTTAGACTTTCGTTAAACTGACGGTATATATGCGTTGAGCATTTGTTATGACAAGTCTTCAGATGGGACGAACAGTGGGCGATTACGAAACGAATACCCAACGTGCGGATCGTTCAAACAGCGAATACTCGACAAATAAATAGCGTGCTGATCAGCACGTTGCCGCACGCTCAAAATTTTGAACATGTTCAAAATAATCAGCGTTCTCCAACGAACTACAACGACCGCTGGAAGAACAGCTAACGAATACAACGCATGTCAAGCGTGACACTAACGACTGACAACGTACATGAACGTACACCCACATTTTCGAACACGTTAGCCACACGTTGGCGCTAAACGCTGAGCGCTAAACGCTGATATGTGACTGAAAATGTTTAGAACCTCCGTTTTCAATAACTGTTGGGACTACATGTAAACATTCACTGAGAAGCTAACTGGCGCGCCATGAATTTGCCGAAAATTTTGCTGCTTTTAGAAAACTTTAAAAATGTGATTTCAAACATTTTGCTTACCTTCTCTGCTACTTTCAATAATTGTGTATTAAAGCATTTCTGCTATTTTTTAAGTTCTTGCCAGAATTTTCGGCGATCTTCATTTTCTTTTGTAGCTTGATGCAAGATTTCTTTTCCTGAATTAGTTAAGAGTACGCACTGCTTCTAGCGCGCCGGCTGCGCCCCGACTTTCCGCTAATTTTGCGTCTTTGGACGGGAGCGATTTTCATGTTGGG
>JZLH01S0605313.1:29282-50535 GCA_001188425.1 Eucidaris tribuloides | reverse complement strand
ACGTAAGTAAAAAAAAAACTGAGTGAACTCACATAAACATTCACTCCTGATAAAATATGTCATACTAATTGTGTTTATTGATGTTGAAAGGCCATCAACAACTAAGGCCTCTCTTGAAGGGCCACGTACCATTGACTGAACATTAACACTGTTTCCATGTTGAACCACTTGCATGTATTTCAATTTCGTGTCCTTTGTTAATGCAAATTTTCCTTTTTTCAATGTAAATTATATAGAACAGTATAACTTCAAAATGCTTGAAATATGTTTGTGATGATCACTGAACCATTTCATGATTGCATGCTATTCATTGGTTTCTTTTTCAAAATTTACATACGCGTACAGTGGTACAATAGCGATTTTGCTTTGTTTGGTGCAGAAAATTCATCATATCTCAGGTTAGACAAAACCACAAGAAATAAAATAAATTTTATTGAAAAATATGGTCTTTTAGCTTTGTCAAAATACCAAACATAACAAGTTTGTATATAACAAAATTATAATTTTTCACTTGTATCATTTCTTTGATACACACTGCTGTTGCTATTGCTCGGGAAGCTTTCTTTACCGTGGGCACAAACGTGCTCCAATGCTACCCAGCGTTCACGTTCCATCCGTAGAAGCGTTAGAGAGCGTTAAAAACGTGTCAGACCTTGATCAGAACGTGGAAAACGTAAGTGACCCCAACAGAAGGTGACGGGTCGGAAGGGAACGTACTGGCATCCGTGGTAGACCGCGGGCCGAACGTAGTGAGCCTTTGAGCCTCCGGGACTCGGCAGCTTATTTCTTCCCAAGGCCCATCACGGATACCGCGATAGATCGTAAGGAAACTTAGCAAGACGTAATACAACTTTAATACGGAGTAAAACATGGCCAAAATCCCACGGTTAACTACGTTTCGGGCAAACGGGGCTGCCGTGGCCACCGGGAACATAGTGTAAACGAGCCTTCAAATCTAAGAGATTTAATTGTACACCACATATCAGGAGCTATTATACTGATTGCACTTCAGTTTCAACAATATATCCCTGGTGTGGGAGATCTTGTTATGAGTCTTATGAGCGAAGCTGGCAACAGGGATATTTTATAACGAAGGGATTCGAACCAGCTATTCATTGCGTTGTTATTCATTGAGTGCATGTGGCAAACACGTCTGTGAATAGCAGGCGGCGATTAAATAGAGTAAATCGTTAGCGGGCGCTGTAGGCGTGGAAACCTGCGTGGAAAGCCACATTACGGAACGACAATTTTGATACTTTATTGAAAATGAGATTGTTAGCTGATTTTCTGCTTAAATTAGCAGAAAACTGGGTATAGCTACGACTAAGAAGAGAAGTTAAATTAAAAAAATATATATCAAAACAACGTTTTCTATAATTACATTTTATGTGCAAACTTATGGATAACTGTCAATGTAAACCTGAAATGATACCAAAAAATATATTTTCATAAAAGTCTGAATATTTATGGAAACAAGAATGCAATTTATGTTGCAATCTACATCAAAGTGATTGAAGATAGAGGCTTCATTTCTTTATACTTGGTTATACATGTAATAATATTTGTTGCCAATTTGCAATTCCATTAAATTTGATATTGATATTGATTTGTATTTCTTTGTTACTTTCTTGAGTTTTTTTCAGAAAGCCTAAATACAAACAATCCTATTTCGTGCGTTAACTTAATGGGGTGAGGCTCTATACACATGTCAAATGGATGGGCTACATTATATGTCACCTATTATGATAGCGTATTTCATATATTGCATAAATTATCAGTTTGATTTCTGTAATTGTATTGAATCCTGTTTCATTTGTTAACTTGATAATGGGGGGGGGGTAGGGTACATATGCAAAATGGGTGGCCTTATCTGTTATGTGTAATCTATCATATTCATTTGTTGTGGATTTGTGTGTCTGTTCTGTTTGTCTATAGGCCTACTTGTATAATTATTTCTTATATCCCGTATTTGTGTTTGTATTTGTATTTGCATTATTGATTGTCCGGTTTTAAATTGTTAAGCTCATGTCATTTGACCTATGGACCATGAAATGAGTAACTGAAAGAAAGTTATCTTTCTAGAATGTGGACAATTACTTTTTTTTCTTATTTCTTCACTTTTTTAAATACAACGTAGATTACATTACACACATTTTTGACACTTTTGGTTCATAAGCAGTAGACTTCGGAAAAGAAGGGCAGCTTCTAATGCAATTCATATGAAAGATCAAAGATATGGACTTATTTTTTTTTTACATTGTAATGATTTCAACTTTTGATTTTTTTTTGCTTATTTGTTCATCTTTCTTATACATAATGAAATGACTGAAAATAAAACAATAAACCAGTTTGTAAAACTGTAATTATTACAACTTATGCTTGTAAAGGACGAATTTCATTTAAACGAAACTTGTGTAAGAAGTTATAAAAGAAAATTGATAGATCAACGTAAAAAGTAGGCGATAAATCATGCATGCAAGAGATGCCTCTCCAGGAATGTGCAGGTGATGGTATTCCTTTCAACATAATATACCACAAGCAATAGGCTGCTTCGGTAATTTATTTAAATTCATGAATACTTTATTTTGCAGCCTAGTGACGGGATATTATATCCTGGTATTAAACCAATGTGTGCTACAAACTATGACATATGGTGCCGAACAATGGGTCTATATAAGGCTAGAGAAGAAAAAAAACAGCGTCTTGTTACTCAGAGAGCCATGGAAAGAAAGACGCTAAATGCATAAATACGAGACAGGTGTAATACCTCAGACATACGTATGAACCCAAATCAAAGATACCATTGAGAAAATTAAATACATTGAATGGAGGAGGTCAGGGCATATCGCCAGGATAACAGATAATCATTGGACAAAGAGGGTAACAAAATGGCAACCTCGTTCCGGAAAAGGGAAAGAGGGAGACAAAAGCGACGGAAGAGATGACAACACAATACAGAAGAATAACATGGTCACAAGATGAGAGAAATTGATGTATGGATAATGCTCGAAGAGGGTTTCATACTACAGAGGATGGATCAGCCTAGACAAGTAGATGAGATATTTCATTCATGTGTTGCTATGGAAAATCAATAATAAAAATGTACCTTGCAAGCACAGGTGTTTGCTATGTCTGGTATCTGGTTGCCAAGAGTAACCTTTTGTTAGAATAGTATGTATAAAATTTGCATTTAATATGAAACTGTTCTAGTGACCTAGGGGTCAGTTGAAGGAAATTGTGAGCGTGCGCAGTAGCACTCGTGTGGCTGTTCCGTGAAGTTCTACGCATCTGCGAACATAATTTGCATTTCAATGCCGTGGCAGACCTGGCTCAATGCACAACAAGAAACTGGCCTTTGCTTCCAATCCTGTCGTTTTGTAAATCCTTGGTGTCAGTAATACGCGTAAGATACAACGGGCTTGTGTATTTGCAAATGCTACACAGCATCATTGTCGTGTTCTTGTTGCGTAGGTTGGCTGACTGCCAAAAAAATTCTAACTTCTTTTTCTTCTTCTTATCCAAAATGCCATAGATTCAACACATGCTTTTTGTGGAGTTTCTTTAGGTCTCTTCCTCATGTCACCTTTAGTCCAAATTTCGTAGGTATGTCCACGACTATGTGATCTTGATCACTGAGCCCTTCATTTTTCGAAATCACTCATGCGTGACCATCTAGGCGCCATTTTGTTCATTTTCAGACCAAATTTTAAACACGTATTACACCAAGTAGCGTTGAGTAATTGCCTTGCTACTTTGTACACACATTCAGGGTGGCCATACGCAGGCCCCACGGTTCAGACTTTTGAAATCACTCATGTGTGACCGTCTAGGCGCCATTTTGTCCATGTCCTCTCTTCGTCTTTTTATGTGCCTTCCTTGCGTTCATTTCATTTCAAATATCGTAGGTATGTCAGTAAAAACGTTTTATTGATCACTGAATTCTTAGTTTTTTGAAATCACTCATGCGTGACCACCCAGTCGCCATTTTGTCAATTTTCGCTCTTTCTCATTTTACGTCCCTTCTTTATGTCCATTTCAGTTTAAATTTTGTAGGTATGTGCATGGTTATCTCATTTTGATCACTGAACTCTTCTTTTGTGAACATCACTCATGCATGACCATCCATGCGCCATTTTGTCAATAGGCGATATCAGTCTGTCTTCCAGACCTAAGTTGCACTATTTTGCTACATGAAGGCCTATATACGAATTAGCGTATTTATTCTCATTTGAGAAATCTAAGACCGTGTGAAGTACAAAACTAAAACAAAGTCAGTCAGATAGGCAACATTAGTCTCTCTTTTAGACCTCACCTGTACGAAGTCCCACAGGTAATTTTTAGTCTTTCTTCCAACCCTCAATTTGCCCTATTTTTCGCTGATAATTCCCATTTCAGAAATCCGAGACCCTATGAAGTGCAAACTTAAGACCTTGTACAAAGACACTTAGGCAATATTAGTCTCGCTTCCAGACCTAAATTTGCCCTAATTATAAATGTATTATTCTTTCTTCCAGACCTCAATTTACACTTTTCTCCCGTACAAAGTCCCACAGATGATAGTCTTTATTCCGACCCTCAATTTGTATTTTCTACGTAATGATTATTTCCATTTTAGAAATCTAAGACCCTATGAAGTGCAAACTTAAGACCCTGTACAAAATTCCATAGGCAATGTTAGTCTCACTTTCAAACCTAAATTTGCACTAGTTATAAATTTGTTAGTCTTTTTTCCAGACCTCAATTTGCACTATTCTCCTATGTATTATGTATTCTCATTTGTGAAATCTAGGATCATGTGAAGTGCGAGTTGGAAGGTCAAAGGTCAAAGGTCAGGAGGCATCATGCATGTCTAATTTTGGCTCGTTACCATAATTCAAGAACGGCTAATGAGATGTAGCTTGGGTCAAGTATGAAATATGAAGCAGCGATAAAATGATTGAATTTCCGAGTTAAATGATCTAAGGTCGAAGGTCAAAGGCCTCATAGAAGTCTAATTTGGGCTTGTTACTACAATAACTGAATAATGGTTAATTGGATTTCAATGTAAGTTGGATAGAGCTAAAGCTACATACATGTATCTCATTCTTCCCTATCGTGGTCTATATGGAAAACCTGATTGCAATAGTCGTTTACTAACCTAAAGTAACTTATTCTACCTAAAGAAGAAAAGAGTGACGACGTGCCCGTAATAACATTGATCAGACAATTTGTATCACTTATAACTGAATTCCCTAACTGCCCGTTAGTGCCAGTACCATGATTTCCTCCTTGACGGACATGCACCAGCCACCTTCTCATTGACCCTTTGAAATACCGTATTATAGTACGAACCCTTGAGCTCCAGCGGTCACTACAAGTATATTTGTCAATGTCGGGTACTTTCTTTATACTCCCTCTCGGTGTATATATTTCTAGTTCTTTGAACAATCGTTCCGCTATAAAATCTTGAACTTCAGAGGTCACCATGAGTGTGTCACTGTCATGCCAGACATGTTGTTATATCTTCTTGATGTTCATATTTATAAGATAGTTGATATAAAATAAAACTCACTTGATGTCCCGATAGGATAGGGTCAAGTTGTTTCTTTCAGTGTATCCGACACATAACATATCAAGTCAACATATACAGATATCATATAATTGGCTGTCATTCTTCAAGCGTGCCCAGTCATTGCAGCACACGTTCATCATTCAATGGTAAAGAGAGCACTTTGTACTCTCCGAAGCAATGTATACTGTATGAAAACACTGGGAGCCACATCACAGCCGGGTATAAACGAATCCGTCTGCCCATTTGTGTATTTGGCCCTCTATCGGCGACGCCATTACTGCTATGGCCCCGCGGGGTAATCAGCTAACTAATACGCACATTGTGTGTCAAGTTTGTATTTCAATAATAATTCCAGAAACTAATATTCAGTTTGGGTAGATGACGTACGTCAGTGACCACAAAATAATGATCAAGGTAAATAAATTTACCCTTTTTATTAATTTTGGGAGGCTAGTTTCGATACATTCAGCACCCAAAAACGCGAGAACAAAATGCTACGCTGATGCTACGCGTACGCGCACCGAGAGAGTGCCATGGCATGGAACGTGTAGACTAGCCGCTAGGTCTCCATGGGACCAGAGTCTACGCTATTATAAATTAACAATAAAATACCACGAGGTTTCATGCAAAGTTGAAAAAAGATACGTGTCAAGGAATGCTACATAGTCTTAACTAACACAACAATGCATTTTTTTTTCGAAAACACGCTTTCTGTAGGTTTTTCAAAACGACTTTTGTGATAGTGTCACAAACCATGGTCGCAAAAACATGAGTTGCTAACACTGCGCACTGCGTGTATTTGATATGCAGGCTATTTGCGCAATGCAGTGATTATGCGAAAATGCACCAACAAAATCACTGGCGAAATTATGATAATAGCAAATGTGGTATCAATTTAAGCAAAACATTGTAAACTTTCAAAAGCCGTCCGAAAGTTTTGTGAAGATATTACTTATTTTACGTAATTGCCAGTGGCATAGTGCATAGACGGACAATTTCGCTCAGTCGTGTGGAAATTGTACTGACCGCAGTGGTGTGAAGTTGAGTGGGGCCAAATAATCCAAAATATGGTGGGGTCATGGCAGTAATGGCGACTTGCCTGCTGCCCTCATAACATTCTCGCCGGATTCGTCTATAGAAATATGACCATTGGGCTTACATAACTTAACAGAGATGTTTAACGCAATATATATTTCTTAAAACGGATATTCTTTCATAGACGTCCATTTCTGTTTTTTAAAAAGATGAAAAGTGAAAGTATATTATACCATGTAAATGTAGAATGTCCCATGTGCAATGACAGTCTCTCTTTCAAAACCCAGTTTATACTATCATCATTGCATGAGCATCGTCTTAACACGATTTCAATTCTAGTTCCGTATTGTTACAATTCGCAGAATGTCCGATCGCGATACGAATACCACATCGTGAAAATAACAATATTCCATCCTTAAAAATGGGTGAAAGTCAGAAATATGAAATCTAAAAAAAATTGAGAAATAAATTACTACTACTACTACTACTACTACTACTACTACTACTACTACTACTACTACTACTACTATTACTACTATCAATATTATTATCATTATTGTTATCATTGTCTTCTCCTTCTTCATAAGAAAAGCATTTCCTGTGTCTGTGTGAATGCTATTGTAAGCATTCCTGTGTGAGTTCATAACCTCTAGGCCAGTCATGTACAGAAGGTTTGTTTTTATGAATGGAACCTCCTGGATAGTTACTGTATTTTGTTATTCATAACAAAGGATCTTGTATAACTAGAGAGCTCTAGAATGGCTAAGGTCTTTGGAAAACCGTTATTTTTGGATTGGTGGATATTTCTAGAGTTTGAAATCCTTACTTTAAATATTGAGTGATCTGAAAATCAGATTGAGTTTTACCTTTGTTTTCGGCTCGAACACATCTGTGGACTGGGACTTGCTATTTGTGTTTGTTACCACCTTTGCTCTGATTTAACCTGACTTGAGAGAACTGATCATCATTGTGAATTAATGCCGTTTTCGTAAGAACTTACATTAATCTACCACACTCGACCGTGCTGTGAATGTTACATTCAACACTGAGACATTGCTATCGGATTGCTTGTCATCGGACCAGTGGGATAATTATTGAGACCACAACCTTCGCATATCGGGAGACATACATTATTGTCGTATGTGTTACTTGCGCATGATTTTGAATTCAGGGTTCCGAAGCTTTTCGACTATCGCTTTTGTCTTCGCAGGGCGTTGCTTTCGTTCTGAGTCCACGTCAGAGAAACACATTGGCATTTTTTGTTTCTTGGAAGTCTTTCTAAGCCATCAAAACCGTTTCACGGGAAATATGAAACCGAATTACGATGCTAGTGTGAGTTAACACCCCACCCGTATCGGGAGGCGAAAAAATGTTAAATTTTATGTTCCAACCCTCTGCCACGGCATGCGCCTGCATTTGATTATATCTCTGCGTCTTGGAAAAGAATGGAGACAGAGTATTCATTGATTTCTTTTGAAATAATTTATTTTCCAATAATAAACTCCAATAGGACGTCATTATAGAAAGACACCTTCAACTCATCTTCCCTGGATGTTCACCTTTGAATAAATGTGTATATGAAGATTCTATCATACTGTATGATAGGTGATGGTAATGGCGGAATTGGGAAATGACTAACAACAAATAACCAACTGAGGGGAGGGTCTGGGAAAATCTTACATTTTTCCCTTCCAGAAATGTTTGGCCCCTTATAGTGACCAATTGATCTGAATTTCATCCAATTCCCAGCCATATTTCAACCATTTCCAAATGGTGGTTTTGATTAATAAGACAAATGGTAAATTAGGATAGCTTTGAGAAGGGTCTTTAGTTTCTCCTCCCAGAACCATTTTTTGTTGCATTTCCATTTTTTTGCATTTCCATTTTTTTAACGTTTTTGACCAATTATAGTGATTAATTATATTTCTATAACTTCCAATTCGTAATTATGGCTAATTGCACAAAATATGAAAAAGGAAAGCTTCAGGTAGGGTCAGGGAGGAGGTTTCCTCTGTATATTTGTAATGTATATTTTTGGTCCCTTATAGTGACATAATTATTAATCCGTATTTGATTCACTTCCAACTGTAAATTAAGATAGCTTCGTGTAACGTGTAACAGTCATATAATTTTACATTGGCGGTTTCATAATTGAATGAGTCCTCGTTATTACATGTCAAATCTTCCATAAATCTTTTATTCAGCTATCATTATTCACATATATAGACATAATGTCAGAAATAAGAGGCACCTAATATAAATTGTAGTTGAGAATAATGTACAGTGTACGTTAATAACGAAAGATTACCTTCTTATTCTCGCACAGTTTAGACAAATACGCGAGAAATCGAAACTGAGGCAGCTTTTTTTCAGGAATGCACGTTTAACGAATAATTTGAAACATAATAATATGCCTTTTCCACGTAGTTTCCAGATTTCCTTTTGTCACAATCGGGAGAATGCCGGAGAATTTTTTTGGAAGAAGCTTTTAAATGGGACAAGAATGTGAGGAAAATTAGACAAAGTTGTAAATCGGGCAGTAGCTCGAGGAAAAAATGGGCAGAGGTTTTTATTCGGGCTGTCGAGGTTGAGGAAAATTCGGACGAAAGCTCGAAATGGAACTGCAGTTTAAGCAAAATTCGGGTGGAGTTTTGCACACAAGAACAATATGCAGCTAGCAGTATTAAATAGGAGAAAAAGGGGATTCTTGTTTTCTATTTTCATTTTTTTTTAATTTGAAAATTGGTTGCTCGTTCTCTTTTCCTATGAATTTGCCAAATATTTCATGCAGAATCATTGGTATTACACACATTTTTGGTCATTTTGAACGAATTCTTACATTGCTTTACATTACTCGAATTATAAGGGGCGTCCGAAACATTTTTAGTTTGTGTGCTCAACGGTGATAATATATAAACCTAAACAGAAATTTCTCGTTGCTTCATTAACGCTATTGGTCATCAGTCAACCCAAATCAGTGCAAATTTGACGTAGCATTGCACGTTTTGCTGGAAAGATGGCTGGGACATAAAATGTAAACCTCTTTGGCAAAATGTTGCCGTTTACTGGAGCACATTAAGTACGCATCACCATTTAACAAATCCGGCCTGGCTACAGGCTGAAACTTACCCATTTGATGGCCCAATTCTGCCATGAACTCTCCTCCGAAGTTAATCATACCACGGTTGTCGATCAAAGTGATATGCTCTGCAACATCAAAGCCATCGCGAGCTCTGGTCATGGATGTTTCCGTAGCAAAACCCTCGGGAGCTATGTGATCCCATTTGTCTCCAGTCGCATAGTTGATGGAGTTGATGAGGGCCGATTTGCCAACGCCTGTTGGCCCAAATAAACCGACTTTCAAAACAGGTGGAGGATTTTTTGGACGTGATCGTTCGAAGCGCAACGTACTTCCCGGTGTATACTTTAACACCGCCTTTTTTAATTCGGTTATTCTCTCATCTGTATTTGCCATTCCTATTCTTTCCTGGTATGAAGTGAGTGATTTTACACAGAAAAGACACCAATATTGGAAGGTTATTACAACGCAGCCTGTCTAGGCTATATACCGATGACAATATGCAATTGACTTCCTGTGTCTTTGAATGTATGTTTTCCAACATACCGGCGAACTTGATGTGTATTTTTAAATGTGGGTTTCCCCACATACTGGCTGATAGAATATTTAAATGACTTGCATTAGCATTCTCCGTCATGCAAATTCTACTTGAATGTACTATTCAAAGCGCATGTACAGCAATTGAACTTTGTACCCTTGCAAGGGGTAATATTTGTTGTTGTTGTTGAGAGAGTACGTGTACCTAAAGTTTGTATGTACATGAAAGCTATTCACGGACAAGTTTCCATGTCGTCACAATGCTGGGTCAAAATCGACATCGGTGTTATATGCGGGGTTTTTGACGACACATACTGCCCATTAATGTTGCGTTGCTTCAGTTTGGTGCCTGAAAGCGTTTAGTTGGGACGGGATATTAATTGTATTTAGGGGTTTAAGGAGTTTGTAAATAATGCACTTAGTTGAAGAAAAGCTCTAGACATAAATTGCCTATGTTCATAGGCGTACGCAGGATTTTGCCAACGGGGTGTTAGTCCGCAATCCTAGGTCTGTCCGAAAAAAATTTTGCCTGCCATTTTTTTTTCCTTGACAAATTACAAGCCAAACATCATCCGACAAGCGGGGGGGGGGGGGGGGCGGATGTGCCGACGACAACCTAATTCACTTTTTTGCCTCCAAAAATTTTTTTACTCCGCCAAATTACAGCTAAACATTGTCCCACAAGTGGGGGGGGGGTGACGACGACCTTATCCATTTATTTGCCCCCCAAAAAAAATTACCGCCAAATAAAGCTAACCTCTCGCCAATTAAGACAAATCACCATTTATTTCGTTTATTTCCAGTGATTTAAAACACCCCACCCCTTTTTGACAAAAATGGATAAAAATCACCATATATTTTGTGTTCCAGTGATTTAAAACACCTTCCTTTTGACCAGAATAGAGGTAATTTCCGGGAAAAAGGGGGCTGTTTAGGGGGTGTTTGAACACCCCCCCCCGCGTACACGTATGCCTTTGTTTGATGAACTACTTCAGAAAGGAGATCTCATTCTGTATCAGGCGGGTCTGATTCTGCGAAAATACCTGAGATAAGGCCTGAAAACGAGATACGAAAAACGAATGCTATGTGTATAAATAGACAGAGTATCTATGGATGAAACAATATATTTGAAAAAAGTGGAAGAATTTAAATTCCCTGGATCAATATTAAAACAAAGGGAACCATCAAGAAATAATAACCAATGTGCCACTAGCTGGCATGTGGAAAGAGTACTTGTATAAGAAGATAAATTTGAATGTGTTGGTGAAATTACTGGTGTGATCAGTGGTTCCCTATACGCAATGGAGTGGTGTGGGTCAACTCATGGGAGGGGATTACCCAGTCGCACACCTGACATTGTATTTTCTGATGGTGGATTTTACGCGCTGTGTATGCCAACCCTGGTAATGTACGGGCTTGTGGGGTCATTTTTGTATCAAAATGTTACCAATTTCAGTTTTTATAATAAAATTGTCATTTCGTGATTATTTTACAGGAATGTTTTGCATATATATCACAATTTGCCGATGAATATTTAAAAATTGTTTTACCTGGTGTTTTTAAGTTTAAGGTTAGATGTGACACTGCAAAATCGTAAACGACGGTACCAACGACAAAAAAAAATCACAAAATCCAACAACCTTACACATACGAATATAAAACAGCAGGAATTCGGCGATTTATCCTGTCAGATAGATCCAAAGACAGACATCTAAATAATAGTACCCGGGACATTACAAATGAGATCTGAATTCGTCACTAAGACGAATTAGGTAATCCGCGTGTCATCTTAAATAATATGGTTAACCGCAGTCATGAGATACATTCAGCACTGGATTTTTTTATTATTCGTCTAAAACGACGTAATAATAATTCAGATAACAAACTAATGCAATTTATGCAAACTGAAAACTGAAAAATATGGAATTCTTTTTAATTTTTTAAAGTGTCCTACATTACACGCGCGCGCGCACATGGATACGTCCAAAGTTGACCCTTAACCGGAGTTTGACATGTGCCGAATTTGGTTATGTAGTTTGGCGTCAGTCATGATACACAAAATCCGCTGTTTGACAGATGACGTCACACATAACGTCACGGATAACTGATCACATTGACAAGATGTCATTTTCGAGGACTTATCATGACACATCGTCATGAAAATTTGCAACATTACAGGACATTACAGGAGATATGGACTACATTCGATTTTCATTAATGACGTCATAGATGACATCACGATAATCAAAATAACAAGATGATGCATGGAATCACATCTAGACATCATTGCCTATCAGTACAAATAATAAAAACTATGAAAGCCATCTGTCTTTCTGGAGATTAATGACTGATTTTAAAATGCACGTTAAGTCAATGTGTGCGCGTGCGTTTTAACGTTTGTCGAGCACGTACACCCTATTTCTGGTCCAATTGGTTTGAAAAATGTTCCAAATAACGGGGAATTCAGTCACGTATCCGAAACCATCGAAAAAACAGCAAAATTTGATAATTTAAGAGGTGTGCATGAAAAAACGCGCGCGTAAGTGCGCGCACTAGAAATGCTCTCAATGTCCTGAAACGTATGTAGGCAAAATCCTATGTCGATTGGAGCAGTTTTGACGCGCCCTTACGCGTCCGTTGTGACGCGAGCGTGCACGTGGTTTTTGTTCAGAGGTTGACCTTGACCAGACCTTGTTGTTGTTAAGTGCCATCGAATCGTTCTCGACTCCTGGTGACCCCATGGACAAACTTTCTCCATGCTGTTCTATCCTGTGCAAGCATGCTCAGTTCTCTCAAAGATTTTCCAGTTTCTTTAGACCTTGACATGTGCTAAATTTGGTTACGTAATTCTACTTCAGTCATGAGATATTGACATAAGCAGATTTTGACAAATGACGTCATAGATGACGTCATGGATGACTAATCACATTAAAGGGATGCGCCGCTCGTAATCCATGTAAGTTCAATACCATCCGCTGGCCCCTATTGCAAGGCCGTGCGCAACACTGAACTCTATACTACGTAGTGTACAGTTCAGTGGTGCATAACAAAAATCGTGAGGCTGCGAACAGAATTGCCGTTGAGGGTAGGGCCGTTGTCAGTTGGGCTCAGTTCGCCATTCTTCGGGTAAATGCGTGCTGCATAGGGAATTGCACACAATTCGTGAGCGCTCGTTTTCCGAAAGTATACGGGCATTCCCGAATATTACCCGAGCCGGGCCGCGAAATTTTGTTTTTCCCACGACATTGACGAAATAAACCGCTGCAAAAACAAAACCGTACTGCGGGATTCGAACACGGGTCAAATCGCGCTATCAATACAGCGAGCTATCCAATGTAGCCACACAAAGCGACTCGACAGTTGACGTCTTCTTTAGCAATATATACCAACGGTTTCGAAAGTGCGAGACGTTAAAACCGTAGTGAAAGTACGCATGCGCCGTGCGAGAAAATCTCACGGGAATAAAAATTTAGCAGCCGGGCCACCTCCAAAATATCACGATATGTGACTTTTCTGTCCCTTTAATGACATGTCATTGTCGAGATATTGTCATGACACATGATCATGGAAAGTTGCAACATGATTGAAAGAACATGTTATTCTTGAAATATTTGGGACACAAAAAGTGGTCAGAAAGAAAGAAATGAAGAAGAAGAAGATTCTGACGAAATCAATGGTGAACGTCAACTATTACACGTTATGGATCACCAATGAATGTTGTTCAGCACCGTGCATTCATCTAGTTCTATAGGGTTGTTCATCAGAAGGAACCGAAGCATATCCACTAGGAGCTGTGTATGGCAACAGCAAAGAATAACGCTTTTGACTATAGATGTCGGAAAAACGATAGCGTGATTACCGGCCAACTATCACGTGATACAAGTGCATCAAACCGACATAATGCGTCGGTAATCATTGCAAGGTGATGCCCTGGTCACACTAGCAGTTGCGACTACCTGCGATTGAGTTACGACGAGTTATCGCAGGTGATCGCCAGTATTCGCAGTTAGAACGTGCGAGTCATCGTACAACCATGGTAATCAGTTGTGAACGCAGGTGAAGGTACGATCGAAAATAGGTTTTCAAACTGGTTCAAAAACCTGGCTGCGATCAAAGTAATCGCAAAGAGG
This sequence comes from Eucidaris tribuloides, assembly GCA_001188425.1. Classification (NCBI taxonomy): domain Eukaryota; kingdom Metazoa; phylum Echinodermata; class Echinoidea; order Cidaroida; family Cidaridae; genus Eucidaris; species Eucidaris tribuloides. The sequence goes on along the minus strand of JZLH01S0605313.1, from coordinate 36,203 downwards.
AGGCAAGTAATCGTAAGTGATCGTGCGTGCATCGTGCAATCATCGTACGACAATCGTGCCACTAATCGCCATTCCAGGAGGGAATTTGCATAGAGACGAGTAGTGGCAAAGTGATCGCGGGTTCACGTACGTCAAATGGCAGCTCATCGTACGATACATGAACTTGACTTTCAAATATCTGGAGTGTGATGAACACATTTTTTACAGTATTAATAATTATTGCTGTTGCATTATGTATTGTGATATAGTATGTACATTTGTAGCACTACAAAAGCGTGCGATTCGTAATGTCACTCATTCTCATTATTTGTCTCACACTGAACCATCATTTAAATACTCTGAAAATACAACATTTACACACCTTAAGGCGCCGTCTGTTGCGGCACAAATTGTCGCCGGCGACAATTTGTGACGATTTATGAAAAACCTGACGGCACAAATTGTCGCCACCGTCACAAATTGTCGCCGGCGACAATTTGTGCCCGGAGTTGACGGTACAAATTGTCGCCAGCCATATTCCAAAGCATGTTGCGGCATAACTTATTTGTTTTGTGGGTATGTGGGTAGTGTGTTGTGTGTGTGGGGTGTGGGTGTTTAGGTTGTGCTTTGTGTGGGTTAGCATGTGTCTGTTTGTGTATTCTGTTTGCTGATTGTGTGTTTGTGTCCCGTGTGTTTGTCTGTGTGTATCTGTATTGATGTTTTCTGTTGTGTCTGTTTGTGTGTCCTGTATGTGTACTTCGTGGTCGACTGTTCTGTCCGTGTGTCTGCATGTGCCGTGTTCACGGCGTCCTTTATGTGTCTGTGTGCGCATGGACCTATCTCATGTGCTCTGTATGCTGTCAGTCTGTATGGGTCTGTTGGCCTGCTGTGCTGTGTGTTTGTGTGTTTGTCTGGTATTTGCTGTGTATATCTGTATGTATGTTGTCTGGTGCTCCATGGTTGTCTGTTTGTGCGCCTGCATGTGTCTGTTCTGTTGTGTGTTTATTGTGTGTATGTGTGTTTATGTGGTTGTGTGTATCTATGTGTCTGTTTTGTGTATATGCTATGTGTTTGTTTGTGTGTCTGTGTATCTGTTTATGTGTTGTTGTGTCTGTGAGTCTTATGTGTTCTGTAGGCGACTGTTTGTGTGTCTTGCATGTTTTGTTATCAGTGTGTCTGTTTTTGTATCCGAGCCGCTCACGCGAGGTCAGGACGAGGCCAAGGCGGGGGTCTAAAAAGGCGAGGCCGAGACAAGGCCATAGATTTTTTCTCAAGGACAAGGACAAGGCCAGCCGGAGAGGCACCGAGCCCGGACCCGAGGCCAGATTTTGCGCCGAGGCCAGACATTTTATGGCGAGGCAGGATAAAAAAAAATGTCATTTCATGTTCTCTACTGAAGGTTACATTGTTTGTGTTGATTCTTATTGTTTAATCTCATGGTACGACCCCTCAACTCTCCATACAACACACGCATACACTTACATTCATAGACATTACTGGAGCTCTCCTCATTCTCATTTGTGAACTTTGTGTACTTGTCTTATCAATGTATGACTATGCCTTATTACACCCACCCTATATAGTGCACAGTTGATACACTCACAAGACAAAGAAAATTTGTTATAAAGTAACAATAGTAGCAGTTTGTCATATTTTAGCAGACATATCTACATATCTTCACACTAGCATGCACAATCACATACAAACATGGACCTGAACATTCAATTATGAAGACCATGTGCAGTTTTATTGGCTTTCATGGCTTAAACCTATCTCTGCCGGGGTATTTTGGGCCTGTGAGGCCCCCCTTCAGATCTCGGCCGAAAAAATGTGATACTAGGCAATTTCTAATGTATTTTATTGTTTTTTGTAATCTCTTTTATGTATTTCTTTTTTATCTTTGTTTTTTCGCTCTTTATTGCTTTTTCATGAAATTTGTCGGTGACACTTATGCATACATAGTAAAACCAAAAATATTCATACAGTTTATGTTTTTTGGCTGAAACAAGACAATTTGTATTGAATTGGGAATTAGTAACAGAAAATCACGTTTTGGAGAGCAAATTTTTGGTGGCGACAGCATGTAGCAAATTGATCGTATCTTTGAAACCGCGATACCTGGGTCGTCGCAAATTTGGTTTTTAAAAGATGTAGGAGACTCGAGTAAAAAAATCATGAAACATGCGCGGAAAGCTTTTCGCGTTGGCGGACATATCGCGGCTGAAGAGTCGAGGGCTCGCCACCGGCCGGGGAGGATAGGGTTAACTCTTTGATTGTCTTCATTCACACTCATTATCTACATGATAATGTGGTGAATGTAACAGCAATACCAGAAAATGAAATTTAGCCTGCAGAGAGAAGAGCCTAAAAAAACAAACAGTAGGCCTGTGCCATTTGCAGTTTCTCAAAATACGCTGGTGAAGCAAAATCATGTCAAGGTAGATGCGGGAAATCTTTAAACTATTAACCCACCCGATAAATAGTGCTCAAGCGTAAGCATTTAACCCCGGATTTTACCCGGCCTCGGCCCGGCCTCGCTCGAGGATTCCGAGGATTGACCCAAGTGTCCAAGGACGAGGCCGAGGATTTTTCTCCGAGGTCAAGGGCGAGGCCAAGGCCAGGATTTTGGCCTCGAGGCCGGCCTCGAGGACGAGGCCGTCCTCGAGGACTACAACACTGGTATCTATGTGTCTGTATGTGTCTGTGTGTGTCTGTCTGTCTGTGTGTGTCTGTGTCTATGTGTGTCTGTTTGTGTGTCTGCACGTGTCTGTTCTGTTTGTGTGTATGTGTGTTTGAATGTGTGTTTGTGTGAATCTATGTGTCTGTTTGTGTATATATATGTATCTGTTTATGTGTCTGTGTGTCTGTTTATGTGTTTGTGTGTGTCTGTGAGTCTGTATGTGTGTCTGTAGGCGACTGTTTGTGTGTCTGCGTGTTTGTCAGTGTGTCTGATTGTGTCTGTTTGTGTTTGTTTGTGCGTCTGTATGTGTCTGCGTGTCAATGTATCTGGCTGTGTCTAGTGTGTCTGTGTGTGTCTGTGTGTTAGTGTACGTGTCTGCATATTTATGTTTGTCTGCATGTGTCTATGTGTGTCTGTGTGTAAGTGTGTATCTGTTCTGTTTGTGTGTCTGTTTGTATGTAGGTAGGTGTGTGTCTGTCTATGTGTCTGTGTGTCTGTATGTGTCTGTGTGTTTGTTTGTGTGTGGTCTGTGTGTGTGTGTATGTCTGTGTGTCTGTATGTATCTGTGTGTCTGACAGTATGTATATGTTTGTGTGTCTGCGTGTTTGTGTGTTTTATTGTGTGTCTGTGAGGATATGTCTGTGTGTCTATGTCTTTGTGTGTTTGTATGGTATGTTTCTGTGTGTTTCTGTGTGTCTACATGAGTGTCTGTATATATCTGTGTTTGTGTGTGAATCTGTGTGTCTCTTTGTATGTATGTGTGAGTTTGTGTGTGTCTGTGTGTTTGTCTGTGATTGTGTGTGTCTGTACGTATCTGTTTGTGTGTTTGTATGTGTGTCTGTGTCTTTGTGTCTGTGTGTCTGTATGCGTCTGTGTGTGTGTCTGTGTGTCTCTGTGTGTCTGTATGTGTGTATGTGTCTGTTTGTGTGTCTGTATGTTTCTGTGTGTCCGTGTGTGTCTGTATGTGTGTATGTGTATGTTTGTGTGGCTGTATGTTTGTCTGTATGTAAGTCTCTACGTGCGTCTCTGTTTGTGTTTATTTGTGTGGCTTAATGTTTTTGTGTGTTTGTATATGTCTGTGTCTGTATATGTCTGTTCTTTATGTATGTCTTTGTGTTTGTATGTCTGCGTGTCTGCCTGACACTCACAACCACACACAAGCTTACACAGACACTTACAGACATCCAAATACACACCATACACTTGTACATCCTCTTTCCGACACCACATCAACTACCAACTCACACACATACACAAAAACAGACACACAGCCATAAACACACATACAAGCACACACATACATACAAACACGCAGAGACACACAGACACACAGACAAACACACAGACACACAAACATACATATACAGACACACACACTGACACACACGGACACACAGACACACATTTAAACACAAACAGAACAGATACATACAGACACACAAACAGACTTGCACATACATACACTTCCAGACAAATAGAAAGATACAGACACACAAACACATAGACAAACAGACACACACAAACACACAGACATACAAACATGCGCACAGACACCTACAGACAAACACACAGCACACACACACACACAGACAACAGACACATACAGACGCACAGAAACATACAGACACACGAACAGACATATTCAGACACACACAAACACATAGACATAAAAAAGGCACACAGACACATACAGACACATACAGACACATACAGACACATACAGACACATACAGACAAACACACAACACACAAAATACAAACAGACAACAAACATACATAGTAGACACATACAGACACATAGACACACATACAAACACAGACAAATATACAGACATACCAACACACAGACACACACGCAGACACACAAACACTCGCCTACAGACAAACATACAGACTCACAGGCACACACATACACATAAACAGACACACACAGACACAAACAGACACATACATACACACAAACATACATACAAACAAACATACACACAAACAAACACACAAACGGAACAGATACATACAGACACACAAACAGACACACACAGACACTTTGAGACAAACAGAAAGATACAGACACACAAACACATAGACAAACACACAGACACACACAGACACACAGACATACAAACAGATGCACAGACACACACAAACAAACACACAACACACAGACACACGAACAGACAACAGACACATACAGACACATAGACACACACACAAACAAACAGACAAACACGCAAACACATACAGACACACAAAGACAAAGACATATACAGATAAAAGACAAAGACATATACAGATACAGACACTGACATACACACAGACACATACAGACACACAAACACATATACACACGCAATTAGACACAAGCAAACACAGACACTGACACACAGATACACATACGAACAGACACACACATATTTAGTGATTGGCGACAATTTGTGACGGTGGCGACAATCTGTGCCGCTAGGTTTTTTTTTCATGGCACAAATTGTCGCCAGTGAGGCAAAAAATTGGGATCAGCAAGAGCGTCACAAATTGTCGCCGGCGACAATCTGTGCCGATTTGTTCAAAACTTGACGGCACAAATTGTCGCCGGCGACAATTCGTGACGATTTGTGAAAAACCTGACGGCACAAATTGTCGCCACCGGCACAGATTGTCGCCGGCGACAATTTGTGCCCAAAGTTGACGACACAAATTGTCGCCAGCCATGATCAAATCACATTTAATTGTTTGTGGGTATGTGGGTGTATGTCACTATGTGTTTGTGTGTTTGTAGGTGTGTGTGTGTGTGTCTGTTTGTGTGTCTATGTGTGTCTGTATGTTTGTCTGTGTATGTATGCGTGTGTCTGTATGTGTATGTCTGTATATGTGTCTGTTTGTGTGTCTATGTGTTTGTATGTTTGTCAGTGTGTGTCTGTGTTTATTTGTGTCTGTATGTGTTTCTGTGTGTGTCTGTGTGTCTGTATGTGTCTGTTTGTGTGTCTGTATGTGCATGTGTGTCTGTCTGTTTTGTGTATCTATATGTGTCTGTATGTGTGTCTGTATGTGTCTGTGTGTGTGTCTGTCTGTATGTGTCTGTTTTGGTGTGTTTGTGTGTGTCGGTTTGTGTGATGTGTGTTTGTCTATGTGTGTCTGTCTGTTTGTCTGTATGTTTCTATTTGTGTGTGTCTGTGTATGTATGTGTATGTGTGTCTGTCTGTGTGTCTGCATGGGTCTGTTCTGTTTGTGCATTTGTGTCAATGTGTCTGGATGTGTCTAGTTTGTATGTGTCTGTTGTCTGTTTGTGTGTCCGTGTGTTGCGTGTTTGTCTGTATGTGTCTGTGTGTCTGTTTGTATTTCTGTGTGTTTGTCTGTGTGTGTCTGTGTGCTTGTGCGTGTCTGTATATTTATGTTTGTTTGTGTCTGTGTGTCTGTTTGTGCGTATCTGTGTGTCTGTGTGTGCTTATTTTTGTTTGAGTCTGTTTGTATCTGTCTGTGTGTCTTTGTGCCTGTCTGTGTATGTTTGTTTGTCTGCGTGTTTGTGTGTCTAATTGTTTGTCTGTTTTGTGATTGTATGTCAGTGTGTGTATGTATCTGTGTGTCTATATATATGTGTGTGTGTGCTGTATGTGTCTGTGAGTCTCTGTGTGTCTACGTGTGTGTCAATATATGTCTGTATTTGTGTGTGAGTCTGTGTGTCTGTTTGTATGTATGTCTGTTTGTTTGTGTGTGTCTGTGTATCTATCTGTGTGCTTGTATGTGTCGGTATGTGTCTGTTCGTGTGTCTGTATGTCTCTGTGCATCTGTATGTATGTTTGTGTATGTTTGTGTCTGTCTGTATCTGTTTTTATGTGTATGTCTTTGTGTTTGTGTGTCTGTGTGTCAGCCTGACTCTCACAACCGCATACAGGCTAACACAGACACTTACAGATATCCAAATGTACACCTTAAACTTGTACATCCTCTTTCCGACACCACAACAACTACCAACTTACACACACAAACACAAAAAACAGATACACACAGCCATACACACATATACAATCACACACAGACATACAACTATGCAGATACACAGAGACGCACACATACACACAGACATGTGCAAAGACAAACAAACCGACACATACAGAGACACAAACACACATTCATACACACAGACACACAGACACACAGACACACAGACAAACACAAACAAACATACACTTTCAGACACACAGGCACATACATTCAAATACACGCATACCCACAGCCACACACTACGAACAAAAAAGACACATAGA